>VZTJ01006358.1:1267439-1284071 GCA_013397795.1 Orthonyx spaldingii | reverse complement strand
CGGCCCACGTGTGATCCGTGCCCAGGGTGCGCATTAGGGGCTATTATCTTGTTGTTGTTTTCTGCTAACCCCGAGGTGTGCCCCGCGCCCCGGACGCTTGTGCAAGGCGCGGAGAAAGGCTGCGCGCTCGCCCGTACCGCGCTGGGGGCTCCGCATCCTCCCAGCCCCTCCTCATTTAAGGCGAAAAACGTGAATAAAGAAAGTCTGCTGTACGGCCGAGGGGCTCAGGAGCCAGCACACCCCAAACCTTGCAGCGCTGCTTTTTGTTTCGGTGCCCGCCACATTAATTAATTAATTAGCTGCTTATCCTTCTACCTGGGAATAAATTGGCTCTGACCGCCCTGCTGGCTCGTTATCCCGCTGAGGAGGACGGGGAAGGGATTCCGCAGGGAGGCAGAGCCGCTTCCCGTGGCAATTGTCAGGCTGAGGCACCTTGCAGCGGAGAGGATCGTGTCAGGTCGTATCGTTACCAGCCCCTGCCAGGACCTGGCGATCCCGTGTGTTCCTCGGTGCTTTTAGGAATCTTTTCTTAAATGACGCTGAGGTCCAGCTTTCCTTAGGAGACACTGTTGTGCGCTGACGGACACCGTCTGTCCTAAATTGCGTTTAACAAGCACGCATTTGTCTGATGCAAGGAGCTTTTAGGGAGCTTGTGGTTTTGGTTCTGATTTTTGCTTGGGACATGACTGTTATAATTGTCTGCTAAAAATACTAAGATAACATAATAAAAATGTTGGAAATCTGTATTCTGAAAAAACTTTAAATTCTTTGTTATGCAATGGTCGTAGTCAGCCAGTAATTGAAAAACACTGCATAAATTGATGCATGTAAATTAATGCTGGTTTTTTATGGCAGGAGGACAAGGATGTGAGCAAGGCAGGGGAACATAAAATGCAGAGGAGTTGGCTGAGCAGCTCAGTCTTACCTACGCTATTGTTTTACTCCAAGCAATATGTACACCTGTTTGCGGGGCAGATTCAGTTCTTTCGAGTTGTAATTTATTTGGTTAGTGATTAACTAAACAGAGTAACCTAAAAAGAAAGTGATTTTTCCCAAAATTAAATACGTGCCATGCCAAAATTGGGCAGAAGTGGAAAGGAAGATAGTTGTACGCTCCGGAACTTCATAATGGATTGGAAAAAAAAGTTAGTTTCAGTAAAGCAATCTATATAAGCATGAAAATCGTAGAATCACAAAACACTTGAGGTGGGAAGGGACCTCTGAAGGTTGTCTAGTGCAGCCCCCTACTCGAGCAGAGTTAGCAAGAACAGGCCATTCAGGACCATATCCATTTGGATTTTAAATATTTCTGAGAACAGAGACAATAGACCTGATGGCAGGTAGCATGCTGTCCTTGATGGATGGCTAGGAACAAAGCAGAAAGTCCTGTCTGCTATATCTGGATAGGATTTTTGGATGCTGAGTAGACACTGTAAAGATTCAAATAGCTATACCTCTTATCTTACTTTAGCCTGAAATTATTCCTTTCTATTTCCTTGACTAGAGAACCACAACTGGCATAACCATGGCATTTTCTGTCACTCACCGTTGAAGAAGCCAGATAAATATATTACTAAGTCTGTGCTACATTTCTTTTGGGTGTCAGTTATAATTAGATTATAACTGAGAATATAATATAAATATATTAATAAATAGATTTATATTGTATTAATAATATATTACTATATTATATAGTAATATAATATAGATAAATATATTACTAAGTCTGTGTGCTACATTTCTTTTGGGTGTCAGTTATAATTGGGATTCTGTTGTGCTAGAGCAAATGTCAATTAATTGGTGTTGGTGAACCACTTCACCTAAACAGCACTGGAGAGAAAGGAGTCTGGGCCACTGCAGTTGTGGTGTGTCTTCTCCCTGCCGCTCTACCCATTAGGTACCTTGAGTTCATGGCAGACCAGGCAGATGAGGGTATGTTCAGCAGACCTGTGCTACCTCCTTCCACACACACAAAATATAGATGTGTTTGGCCTGAAAGCATACGATTTAAATGACAGAAGAGAGAAAAGGGAGAAGTGCAAGGCACATGTTTCTTCAAATCCTTTTAAATTATCTTGGCAGGGTCTGGATTAGCATTAGCATCAAAGAGTACCTAGAAAACGTGCAGAGTTACATATCTCACTGGAGAGACACATATAAGAAATGTGCATTCCACATAAGCCTTGAGGTATCCGGCATTTTTGCTTCAGTGCTAAAAAATGTTGTAAAAAATCCTGATACACAAAAGTAAGTGAAGGGGCTTGGTTGTTAATATTTTTCAAGCTTTGGGCAAACTTTGGTTGTTAAATATGGCAGTGTTAGAACAATGTGTGATTTTGATCCAAACAGATCTGTGGAGGCCCAGTATTTTTAGTTGTACCTGTCTTATGTAGAAGGTTTGGACCTCTTAAGTCAGGAAAGGCATTTTTAAGGCCATTAGTTAAGACAGACATTCATAAGAATTAGCCAGTCATTTAGGAAACTTTAAATGATGGTCATGTTTATGTCAGCAGCCAGTTTATGTCAGTTTAATCCAGGCACATGCAAAAGAACAAGTCAGTCTAGCTTTATCTGAACCAACACAATTTTGCAACAGTTCATAGTACTTCATACCTTAGAAGGGTATTATGCAACAAATTATCCTGCTCCTGTTTGGTATCATTCCAGCATGGTGAAAAAGAAGATGATTGTGTATCTAGATTAGACTTTACCGTGCTCAATATCCGTCTAGCTAGACTGCAAACTGTATATGAGATTAAAGATTAAAAAAAAGAAAAAAGAAAAAAATCCAAACCTGAAACATGCTAATATTGGAGTTACAAAGATAATCCGATAAATACAGACTCAAAATCTTTGAAGTTGTTACAGAAATCAACTAATGCACAGGTTGAGATAACAGTATTTATTGAATAATTTATTCTCCCTTTTTATTGTTTCAAAACAGAAACAATCTTTCTTCTAATATAAAACTATTCTAATATATGGCACAATAGCTCTGAAACAAACAAACCTCCAATCTAAAGCCCATACATAAATTACAGAAAAATAGGAAGGGATTATCATCAACTTTGTCATCAAATATTTTTTCCTCTTTTCCAATATAATAGAGGCATGAAATTTCCTTCAGAAATGGTATACGCATGCATTTGAGATTCAGATAATTCACTGTCAGAATATATGAAGAGTGCTTTGGATTCCCACACTTCGGAGTTGGTGGTAAAAGAGCAATGAAGTACACAGGGGCCAAAATCCTGCCTGTGTCCCACATAAAACACGTAAGTCCCAAACTATGGTCCTGAAATCCCACATTCATTTGACACCTAACCCTGTGGGCACTTAAATTCCAAGGTTGCCTCCCTGTTTGTCTTGAAAGTGCCCCAGGTACTTAGGGATTCACTTCCCCACATGCTCAGAGTTGCCTCAGTCTTCACAGGACTTATTGTCGGGTGCCTGCTTCTTGCCTAAGTCTAACAAGGAGCTAAAAAGTAGGTATTGCGTGGCTGAAGCTATGCTGGGACTCCCTGTGGTTGCATATTTGGATCTTATTTAACTCATGCAGTAACAGCAGGCTCCATACAAAATGCCTTATTGGCTTCTATTTTTTTCCAGGAGTTCCAGGTATGATGTAGAAATAGTGATGGAAATGGTAGCCTTAATTCAGGAATATCCTACCTATAAGAATACGTTCTATCTCACAGTTATATTACCACTAATGTTTTTTTTCTGGCCCAACAAGAGACTAGAACTTCCCTGGCCATGCCTGAAAAGAGGAGTAAGTCCCACTTCATGCCTTGAAAAAAAAAGGCATAAATTAATGTCCTCAGTAAATTATCAGACAAGTCGGGATGCGGGTGATCCCCCTGGGGGTTAAAGACAGCCTGGAAAATGCAACTAAGTATTACGACTAGGAAAAGCCAAGGCTAGGAACTAAATTAGTTCGGGAACATGATAGCCAGAATTGTAGCAAGAGCAATATGTAGGAAGACAGGGAAGCAAAGAGACCCTTAGAATAAATAGCAGGGCAAACCCCTTAAAGGTAAGCAGCTCCATGTCACAGGGAAGGACTTTGGAAAAATGGCAATAGCTTGACTGAGAGCAGGACTAAGGAATTTGGAAGCAAGAGATGGTGACGTGAGCTTCAACCAAGAAGTGAATTAGGAAGTCAAGCATTTCTGGGATTGCTTTATGTACCTGGTAGGTGGGGCAGAACATCACTCAGGCTCAAAGGGCAATCATTACCTGCGTGCAGTTGCCGTGACTTACCCTGGTCTGTCTGGCGGCCGCATGGCTGGATTGCCTGGGGGAGCACACAGGGGAGCACACAGGCACTGCAGCTCAAGTAGATGGAAGCACCTCAGGCTCCGAGGACATTTTGGAGTGGGGGTGAATTTACATAACCTCATGCTCTGAATTTGTTCTTGTACACACTGTGTGATTACTTCAGGCAGCAATTTAGATTTCCATGTTGGATGCTTTTGGTCTTATTTTAAGTTGCCTGGTTCCCATCATGGTTCAATTTGGGATCTTTGGTATTTAGGTTCTTCTGTGAGCTAACACCTCTTTTGAAAGCATGCAAGCCCATCTCTTAGGTGCTAGTCATTGATCAGATAGGTCAAAAAAGGATGTGACTTATCAGGGTCCAGTTTTCACCTTCATTTTTCTGATAGCTTTGGCTTGATTTATAATCCAGTTATTCATGAATAGTTCTTCCAAATCCATTGATACTCCGAGATTTTTATTGTGTAAACTGAGTATTCCACAGCAGATAGGTGTGGGTAGAATTTTTTATGGGAAATTAGAGTGTTCAATTAATCAATTCAACATTAGCATGGTTTCTTATTCTTATTTTTGCTGTAGAATGCCAAAAATTTATCTGAGCATTTGAGTTCCTTATATATTCACATAGATGAAAAGTGTCATACAGACCTCCCTGCTACCCACATACCTCCTGTCAGCTACTTAAAGAAGAGTCCCACAACCCCTCTTTGGACCTTTAAAGAATATTTTGCATTAGAATCCTACAGCTCTAGGGAAGCAAACAAAATAAGTCATGTATATAGTCCACGGGGTTATATAACTTCAGAGCTCACCCATTAGAAGTGTCCCACAATGAGGTCAAGGTGTAGCATGTGGTCTTTGACTTTAACATGAAATTTAATAGTGCTAACCAGAGCCATTGTAGGTTCTTTTAACTTAAGAGCGAACTATTTCTGCATCATTTACTACCTTCACATAATGCTCCCATCATGATGCTAACAGTGAGAGTGCACAGGGTGGTTTCAATGCCAGCTGGGTTCAGCCCATAAGTCCAGGCAGATAGCCAAATAGATTTCAGTTATGAAATGTTCAGGAGTTCCCACTGTTGAATATCCCTCTTTTTCTTGCTTATACATTCATGGCAGTAGTTTTCATTCCTTCTCCAATCAGTTCACAAGAAGAAAAACCAAAAAGACTCACAGAAAACATTTCTTTCAGGGGTTTTCTCTTCTGTTACCTGCAGTGATTTTCTCATTCTGTTAATGACAATCCAATGTTACTTTTCGTTAATGGTAACTATCTTGCACTGAAGTGCAGTGTCAGTAAAAGCCAAGACAATACCTACAACTCACCTACAAATCACTTCATTCTTTCTCCGAGTATTCAAGTATTTTTTTATTCTGCCCACCTATAAAAGATTAATGTTTCTTCTGTGCATTTTTCAACTTAGAGTTTCTTCAAAGCTTTCAGTCTTTGGACTTACCAGTTTGCATAAAGAGTTAAAATAAAGATTCTGAGCCTGGTCTCACGCTGAACACTAATATCTGTTAAAACACTTTATGTGTGCTATGTCAACATTGGTTCAATATAGCATTTATTTGGCATATGAGTTTTTTCAGTAAGTAGTTGTTTTCCTCCCTGAAACTGTATAAGGGGAAGATAAAATAGCTCTGAGAATACAGACTGTATAGCTAGTCTGAAACAAATGCTGCGCATGCTAGTCAGAGGAGAGAACATTCTATGTTGTGACTAATTTTTTTCTTTCTCATCTTGGTGGGAAAGGAGGAGGGAGGTGGGACATGCTGCTTCTCGTGGGAACACAATACGACTGATTGGCGGCATCATCAATGCTACTCTGTGCATCAGGGGCTCCAGCCTCCTCTGGAGTTTGATTAAGAGAAAACAAAATAAAAGGATGTGAATTCTAGCACTCTGTTCTCCTGTAGTCACAATTTAAAGGTATACTAGTAAGACCATAAATCAATTCAATTAGAAAAACACCACAAATTAACATAATAATGAGGCATTAGGAATATATTACTGACAAGTTGTTAATTTACCGCATAATATCAAGATGTGCTTATGTTTTCCTGAGTAGATACAGCTTGGCTGAAATGTATATATTTCCAGGCTAATATTTTATGGCTTTGTTTCTCTTGCTTCCTAGTTTTGCACTAGTTAGTGTGCATAGTACTGCCACACTTTTATGCTTGTCCAAAAGCAAAGTTATAAGTCATGTTCTGCTCTGATCTAAACTTTTGATCATTCTTTAGGTTGAAATTAATTTGAAACCTGTCACCTTAAAGAGTAATTTTTAATTTGTTTGACTAAATCAGTAATGCCATTCTATTAAATTTTCATCATATTCTCATGGAGATCTATCAACCAGCATGGCTTAAGTTAGGATAGGACCTTTCTCTTTTTATTTTTAAGAAGGAAGGCAGAAACTACTAGGAAATTTAAAATTAATTATTTCATAGAGATTCTAGGTATATTACTAAATCAATAGCCGTGAAAATTAAATTAAACGTAATTGCTAGTTATGTATTATTGTTCATACTGACTAACAGATGGGCTGGAAAATGGACAAGCATGAAGGAAGGTGCTCTCTGTCTTCAGCAATTTACAGTCTAAAGCAAATGTGCTAAAGAATGAAACGTAAGCACAGCTGATTAAATAGCTATGGGATATGAGCATCCTGTGACAAATTCAACAGCTATCCAGTCTTCTGTAGTCTAGTTGAGTGCTAAAGAATCTGCAATTAAATATTAAGGTGACCAGATGTAATTAAAAGCATAACTGTTCTTATGTATCTGCAGATAATACAGGAACATTACTAGGAAATTGAAACTGTCTGTTCATAGTTATGTTTACCAGTCACTTCTTCCTCCTGTGTATTGCACAGGGTCTGTAATATAGATCCTGTGAAAACCATGGGCCTCTGTGCAGCCACCAGCTCTGTCCTCTTTCCAGATGAATCTAAACCTTGCACTGTCCCATGAAAAGTTCTTCAAAGAGGAAGTGTTGAAATGGCCTGATGAAACAAACCAGTTTTTGTGAATCCCAGGGAGCAGAAGCACAAGTGGTAGAGCTGTTCGTCAGCATTTACTTTTCCCAGGATAATCAGTTGTGATTACAGAGAATAAGGATGTAATATTTAAAACAAACACAGAGAGTGACTGTGAGAATGTGGGTCAGTGAATTTCTACCATTAATAAACAATAATTAGGGAGTTATCTATCTGCTGTTCCACAAAAAAAAATAGATGAAGGAGAATGAGTAAGCTAAGCTAAGTCTTTATAAACATGCCCTTCCCAAAAAGTTATCAAGGAAACTATGTTATTATGGGTTCAGAAAAAAAAGACAAACAGAAAGAGTAAGAATAATCAATATGAGATGAAACAAGGAATGGACTTCCTTAAACTTGTGTGATAAGAATATTCTTATTTAAAAGACTTCCTTCTCTAGGGCCCAGAGTATCCAGCTGCAGGAAGCTGTCAGGAAGCTGACTGCTTGTCCTGGGCCCTGGTGTGGGACACCACAGAAGGAATAACAGTGTCTTTGGGTTATTATTGCTATCTATTGCTACCTTTTCACTGTTACTGTGTACTTCTCCTTATCCATCTGGACAAAAGTGTTGCTGCGAAAAGAGAGCTTGAGCTCATCAAAGATGTCTGCTCTGCTCTGAGCTGTGGTAAAGGGCCAATGTGGTGTTCCTCTTTGACCCTACCAGTTAAGAATATGGGTATAATAGAAGAGGATGTATTATGCAGATCAAAGTCAGTGTAGCTGGTGTCACAGGGAGAACCTTTGGCTTCTATGTCCATTGATTATCTTCTGGGAGCGAAGACTGGTGGGAATTGACGGCACTAGCATAAGAAAGAAAGGCAAGAGCATCTTTCCCAATAGTCTTGCTGTTGAGAAAGGTGTCTAAGCAAGTTCATCAAAAGATGCAGATCAAAGCCTAAAAAGAAGTGGGAAAACGGGTTGAATTTAAGATGCTAAGGGGAGCAAGGAAGGTATGTAGCAAAGACCTGAACTTCAGGAGAGTGGACTTCAGCTTGCTCAGGGAATAGATTGGCAGGAATCACTGGGGAGCCAAGAAAGAAAAAAAAGAGTTGGTCTTCAAATCAAATCTCCTTGAAGCACTAGAATGGCCCATTGTGACTGCTCAAGAAGATGGGCAGATACGGTGGGAAGCCAGGCTGGCTGAAGAGGGAAGTTCTAGCTGAGCTCAGACACAGAAAGGAGGCTATCAGGAAATCAAGCAGCATCACTCAGGCATGCAAGAGTTGAATTAGGAAAGCCATAGAGCTGGGGTCAAAACCACTATGGAACATAGTGGACAACAAAAAGAACTTCTACAGATAAGCAGCCCTGAAAGAAAGGTGAAGGAAAATGTAAGGTCACTGCTAAATAGTGCAGGCAAGATGGAAAGGATGTAGTGACAAATTACATAGAAAAGACTGGAGTACTTAATGCCTTCTTTGCCTTGTTTTTTACTGCCAAGGTCAGGTCTTTGAGCTTAGTAGCAAACTGTGGGAACTGAGGCACTACCCATCCTACAGGAAGATCAGGTTAGGAAGAATTTAAGTATTTCTGGACGTAGAACCAGACAGGATGCATCCACAGAAGTTGAGACAGCTGATGTATTTGTGAGGTCCTCTTAGTCATCTTTGAAAGGTTGTGGCAATTGGGGGAACTCCCCAGCTGCTGGTAAAAGACAAGTATCACATCAATATTTTTAAAAAATCAAGAAGGAAGGTCTGTAGCATGGTCAGCCCCTGGGAAAATGAAGGAACGAGTCCTCCACATTTCAGACACGTGAAGGACAGAAGGATGATGGAATCAGGCAGCGGAGATTTATCAAAATTAAATCATCCTTGACCAACCTGATTGCCTTCTATGATGAAATGGCTGGCTCTGTGAATGAAAGGAGAGTAACAGATGTAGCTTATCTGAAGCAAGACTTCAACACTGTTTTTTGTAGTGTACTGGTAGCTAAACTGAGGAGATGTGGGCTGGATGAGTAGACTGGAAGGGTAGTGAAAAACTGGCTGGACTAGTGGGATCAGAGAGTAGTGGTTAATAATTCAATGTGTATTGGGTTTTCATGGCAAGGTTTTGGTAGCAGGGGGGCTACAGTGTTCTTCTATGGGAAGGTGCTGTAAACTTCCCCCATGTCCTACAGAGCCGACACCAGCCAGCTCCAAGATGGACCCACCACTGGCCAAGGCTGAGCCCATCAGCCGATGGTGGTAGTGCCTCTGGGATAACAGATTTAAGAAGGGGAAAAAACACTGCAGAAACAGCAGCTGGAGAGAGGAGTGAGAATACGTGGGAACAGCAGCGCTGCAGACACCAAGGTCAGCGGAGAAGGAGGTGAAAGAGGTTCTCAGGTGCCAGAGCAGAGATTCCCCCACATACTATGGTCTGCAAGAGGCAGGATGTGCCCCTGCAGCCCATGGAGGTCCTTGGTGGAACAGATATTCCCACTGCAGCCTACAGAGAAGCCTGTGCCAGAGCAGGTGGATGCCCAAAGGAGATTGTGGGGCTGTGGTAAGCCTATGCTGGAGCAGGCTCCTGACAAGGCCTGTGATCCCATGGAGAGGATTCCATGCTGGAGCAGGATTGCTGGCAGAACTTGTGACCCTGTATCAGACCATGCTGGAGCAACCTATTCCTGAAGGACTGCACCGCATGGAAGGAACCCACGCAGGAGCAGTTCATGGTAACTAGTGAGTGACCTCTCCCTGTCCTTATGTTGACCCATGAGCCTTTCCTTACATTCTTTCTCCCCTGTCCAGCTGAGGAGGGGAGTGATAGAGTAGCTTTGGTAGGAACCTGGCGTCCAGCCACAATCAACCCATCACAAAGCCATGCAACACGTTTATCATTTACCTGGACAACGAGCTGGAACACACACTTGTTGGGGTTTTGGGTGATACAGACTGGGCGGGGTGGAGTGATTGATATGCTGGAGGGCTGAGCTCTTATTCACAGGGATCTCAGCAAACAAGAAGATGGAAGAATCACGGAGTTCAAGAGAGGCAAATGCAAACTCCTGTGTAAGTAGGGAAAATCAAGCATATACTGGACTGCGTTAGACACAGTGTGGCCAGCAGCTCAAGGGAAGTGATTTCCAACAACCCTCCCCTCCCTCAGCACTGATGAGGCCACTGGTAATTATACTTCTTATGGAATAAGATAGAATTTAGGATTTTTACATTTTTTCACCATCAACTCGAACACCCATTCTTGCATTTTATGTGCATTGTATTTATACTTTTTTCCCCCGTGAAATCGGTGATTTACTAGCTAACTTATATAACAAATGTGGTACAAATACAACCAAGAGGAAAAGAAAACCAGAAAAACTTGCATCCAATATTGATTTTAAATTCACTTCAAAGTCTTTGTAAATTTAAATCTCTGTAACAGACTTTATTAGTGGAAACACAAAGGTATATCAGAGCTTCAGAACCGGAGTTATCGACATGTTAGTACTACAAAATTATCAAAGTGTATTTGAAATCACTATGAAAAATTCTTTCCCTGGGTAAAACTACTGAAGGTCTTCCAGTCATACCAAGAAAACCCCTTTGTCTGCAATAGAGAAACCCTGTGTTTTCATACAAATCAATACTATTTCCTTTCAGAAATCTAAGGAAAAAACTGTGGTCTACATCAGATGTAATAAGACACGTATGTTTACTGAGAAATGAAAATTACTTTTCTGAAGCCTTGATGACTTGGATGGGCAGGGAATCTGGGCTGCTGTCTCTGTGTCACACACTGTGTTTATCCATGAATCCATATAATATTTGGTACTTTATTGCAAGAGTAAGTCAGGTTTCATAATTTAGCCAATAGACCAGGTTGTAACGACTCTTAACTCAGATGCTTGGAATTACACAGTGTAATACAGAAAAGGAATGAAGTACTTATTGAAATGATTTTAATACAGAAATGTATAGCAAGAAGTCTTCTTACCAGGGTATAAAAGATTACTTGTCAACAAACAGCAGTTAATTCTGGTTTCAGTTCTGGGAGTTTCCAAGTGCTGGGTGACACATGGGTGCTTAGTGTCTTCTTGTACTGAGGGCTGGACTGCCCATGTCTCAGCAGCTGACATTTAAATGGTATTAACAAGGTGGGTTATTGGCAAAATCTCTTCTTGCCTAAAAGTAAACAACCTAAAGGCTCTTCCAATTGCCAAACAGCACAGGATTATTGTATTATCTTCCTTCTACTTTTGTGTTACTTTCTGGCTGTGCTGTGATTCAGCACTAAGTTAGTGCTGATCCTTGGTCATAAACAGCTAAATTTATGCATCAAACATAGATGGAACCAAACCTGTCCCATGCTGAGATAGTACTGACAAAGTCATTAACCTTTTTGTTGGTATTCCCAACAGAAAAAACAGAAGCGTCGGGAACCATCATCCCACAATCTTTTTAATACCAGGTACATCTCTTTGATAAGTGAGAATACTTGTCAGAATAGGTATTCCTTAGTTGACATGCAGACGGGTAAAAATCCAGATAAGTGAACAATTGGCTGTTGGCATTGTCAACATATTAAAAAAGAAAGCTTATTATCTGACCTATGTTAATGAATTTCCATATGTACATAATGTGAAATTTTAAAAAGTGGTATTTCCCTTCCTCCTCACTAAGACCAAGATGTCTTCATGAGTCTATGACAAAGTAGCAAAACCAAGAACTTTTGTTTAAGGTAAATAATAAGCAGCAGACCCAGAATCAGGATTTCCTTATGTCCAGTCTCCTGGTTTAGCAAAAAAAGATTTTTTTGATAGTCTGAAATATGACTTAGGAATTTTAAGTTAGGACTAAAATGGGAAATGGGGGGAAATCTAGTTGGAACTAGAAGATCTTCAAGGTCCCTTTCTAATGCAAATAATTCTGTGAGTCTATGAAATCAGCAAAGTAAAAAAGAGTTAACAACTGTGAGGGAAAACTAGGACAGTTGTCAGCACACCTCTGTTGTTTAGACAAGAAAGAGTTTAAAACCCGTCTAGAATATTTCCAGATATATTCACTGTTACAGAAGACAACTATTAGTAGGTGAGGAGAGCACGAAAGGGGAATTACATCCACATAAGAGTAATTTTTTTGCTTCCACAAACTTACAAATTAAAGTTGTATCTGGAAAACATTAAGTGCCATCTTGTAATATTTCCAGGAAGTTCTCACATGAATGAATCAGCTTCTCATGTAATTAATCAAATTAATTCCTCACTGGGAGTAGGCAACAATGAACTATTTAGCTAGATATAAATAGCAGCTTTATGAGTTTCATTTGACTCTTACGCACAGTTGCATGTTAAAAGGTGTACATTAATGTTTCTCACAATCTGGTTTTGTTTACACACTCAAAAGACAATAGCTAGAAAATTAAACTATGTTTTGCATTCTATTGAAAACTGCTAGGGAAGTGAAGGGAAAACAACAGTAGTGACTGGTGATCAATTGCTAATAAAACAACACTGGAACAGGTTAAGTTTCATGTATCTGTGTGTTTTGCCAATGATTTAATGGAGTCAGGGTTTTACAGAGAGAGGAGCAAGGACTGAATACATGGAATCTTTTGTCTACCCACCACGGCTATTTGTTATACGTACATGTATGTATAACTTACATAAATACATGCATTGTGTACTTACAAAGTATCCTTACTTTGTAGTACATGTAGGTGACACACAATACCAATTCTATGAAAGGACTTTCATTCCATGTCATCGAAGCAATGAATATCAGTTATCCCAGTTCTAACAAAATACAGAGGGAAATAGTATTTCATGTTTTATTTCAGGTAACTTTTCAGCAATCAAATGGTGGCATGATTTGCCTTTACAAGTATGTTCTAACTTTGTAGTTACTCCTGCTTTGAGAAGGAGTGTTGGCCTAGATGTCAGGAAAGAACTCCAGAGGTCCCTTCCAATGTAAATTATATACTGATTCTGCTTACAAATCTTCATCTGCATTACCATTACACAAAAACATAACTGCCCACAAATATGTAAACCATCTGTTCCATTTCTCTTATTTTTATTAGAATTAATGCATCTTTAATTACAATCTTGTTCGTTACAAGCATCTTCACATTCCATATGTACTCAATAATAGGTATTCTGATTCAGGTGCCATTAGGCAATGACTCACTGTGTGTTGTCTGATGATGACTTTTAAAATGAGGGAATACTGCTTGAGGATCTTTGGAATGGGAAATATGTTTGTTGAGCTCTCCCCCTTCCAATTTAGACCAGTCCATTGTGCCAAGTGATGGTGCAACAAAGCATTAGATAGCAATGTGGAAAACAACATGTCAAAGAGGTAATTCCCTTCTTATTGTACTTATTTTGACATTACATCCTAACAATTATTTTTGATGTTTGGATTCAGATTCTTTATTTGTAGTCATAATAACAGCAAAGCTAGCATTCGCTTCAGATTTAGTTTATTTGTTCAATAGTTACATTATATCTCATGTATTTATCTACAACCAACTTTGTCTCAGTAGTAGAGCCTTATTCTCCTATAGAACTATTGTCTTTAAAATCTCACATGGACAATATGTCTTGCTGTATCTGTGCCTGGTAACTACACTGGCAGGAGGTTTAAATAGGAAGATAATTTAAAAAGCAAATTATCTCACTTTATAACTTAACATTATAACTTAACTGTTTTATTCTCTACCTGGCTTCTTGTATCTAGATCCAGCAAAACACTTGGGTGCTCGATGGAGTTCAATTTTCAGCCTATGAAGTGAAATCCATATGCCTAAGTCAGGTTCATACATTCTTTATGCTATACATGAGAGCAAAACGCAAAAGCAAATGTTTAATCGATTTCGTAGTCATCATTAGTAATCAACAGAATGCTAATTGCACAGTCTAGCTGGCCAATGTTGTGCTTCAAGAACTGTAGCAGCTGGAGTTAAGTAAGACCTCAGGAGGTGAGCACAGGCAGCATCAAGAAGGGGCCACATCTTAACAGTATTATTGGTAATAGCAGTGCCTGCAGACTCCTGCCTGCCTGTGAGAAGAAATGACCTGGTGTTATTTTTAGCAATGCTGCTACAAGGATTAGTCAAACCCTTCAGCCTACAAACCCTACCAAAACCACTCTTTTCTATAGAAGAGCTCTGAGGAGTTCATAGGAGGAAAGGGCAAAGACTAAATCTGTGGTTCTCCTTGATTTCCTGTAGGGATATCCATATGTGCAAAGGTTTCTGAAAGTTTGCAAATCTTGTAACCAGGAAAAATCTTTGTAAATATCTTGTTGTTTTTTTGTCTGTTTGGTCAGGGTTTTCTGTTTGTTTGTTTTTCCAGTGGTGCTGCCATCTCACAGCAGCTCCATGGGTCAGTGCATCCTCATGAGATTGGTTTCAGCAGGCCTGTAACAGCATTAAGGGGGTTCCTTGCAGAAACACACAGAGAAGCCTTTAGTAACCTGCAGTGCTTATGGGTTGGATGTCTCTAATTGTGAGATCAGCTCTGTGCAGGTCTCCTGCCGTTCCAGGTCTGCAAGACGGTCATTTCCACACCATCCACACTAGTTAAAACTGTTGTGAGTGCACAGACAATACTTCTGGAGGAACCTCTCCCCTTCCACCACCATGCCCAACATGTGCAAGGTGAGTGTAGTTGCCTGTATTCAGGAGTGTCAGGGAACTGGTCACTTCAGACCATAAAGCCCTTGCAATGTCACAGGTGCTCTGTGCCTTCTTTCCCTGTCCTTGGGGTAGGCCACCATACCAAATATTTTCTCCAGGTTTACAGCAGTTCACCTGCTTTTTAAATCAATGTGTCACAAAAAACTTTGGAGAGAAGGCAAGGAAAGCTTCCTTGCGTATGTCCCAAATCACAAAAGTGCCACAGCTTAACTTTTTGCTTATAGAACACTAACAAAAGAGATATTTTTTTTATTAGGGCTCATGTTTGGAATATTACATTTTATTGAAAAGAGGTCATCATGACAATCTTATTTAAACTGGAAAAAAAAATTAAAATGAGCCTTTCAGAGTTTTCTAATCCTTCAGGTGACTGAAAAAAAATACCAGAGTTCTGCAAGTCATACTGTTGGATCAGCACCATACAAATTTATTAAAATGCCAGTCTTCGGGTAAACCCCACCAAAAGTCCGTAATAACTGCAGTTCGTTCCCGAATTCCCGAAGACTCCTTCAGCAGCCGTGGCCACTGCATGACATCTGGTGGCCGCAAGGCAGCATGGCCAGCATGTGGCACTACTGAAACCGCAGCGTGCGCATCCGCTGAAACCACACCGTATCGGCTCTCCTCCAAATGTGCCAAACCTCCCGCTCTGGGATGATTGCTGCAATCGTACACCTTGCCACGGAACAACTCGGCTTTGACAGCTGCTTGTGTGTAGCACACTAGGATACATATCTTCCTTGGAGTTACAATGTTCCCTGCCAAGAGTGTTGTTTTTCCCCTGCACTCCTACAGCTGTAGGACATGGAGATGGGGATTTGCAGAGCGACAGAATTGTGGGAGATATTCTTTGAAACGCAGAGGTGGAATTCACGGTGAACTTGCGCCTACTGAGCTGATAAAAACCAATCCAGAATGATGCTTTGGTATGTAAGAGGTGTCACTGGTGGCAACGGGTACTCCTCATCCTCCTGTGATCAGGGTATGAAATTCCAGAATTATAGAATATGAAGGGTTGGAAGGGATCTTAAATATTATCTAGTCCCAACCTGCTCTGTTGTGGGCAAGGACTCCTCCCACTGGACCAGGCTCCTCAAGGCTTTATCCAACCTGGCTCTGAACACTGCCAGGCTGGGGCATCCACAACCTCCCTGAGCAACCTATTCCAGTGTCTCACTACCCTCACAGTAAAGAATCTCTTCCTAATACCTTACCTAAATTTCCCATCTTTCAATTTGTACCCATTCCTCCTTGTCCTATGACTACAGTTCCCGACGCAGAGACCCTCTCTGGCTTCCCTGTAGGCCCCTTCAGATACTGGAAGGTTGCCATCAGGTCTCCACACAACCTTCTCTTCTCCAGGCTGAACAGCCCCAACTTTCTTAGCCTGCCTTTGTAGGGGAGGTGCTCCAGTCCTCTTAGCAACTTTGTGGCCTCCCCTGAACTTGCTCCGTCTATCACGGTGGGTAAGATCTACTACATGAAAAGTCATAGAATATTCTGAGTTGGAAGGGACCCATCGGGTCCAACTCCTGGCCCTGCACAGACACCCTGTAAGTCACACGATGTGCCTGAGAGCATTGTCCAGACGCTTCTCGAACTGGGAGGCTTGGTGCTATGACCACTTCCTTGGGGAAGCAGAAAAAACAACAATCGGGTAAGAGAAGACAGCAGGGT
>VZTJ01006358.1:1154729-1267024 GCA_013397795.1 Orthonyx spaldingii | reverse complement strand
GCCCGGTGCCCGGGACAGCGCGCCTGCCGCCGCCGCCGCGGCGCTGCCCGGCCCGGCCCCGTGGGGCGGGAGCGCCGCTGATTCACCTCGGGTGGCTGCCGGCAGGGAGAGAGAGAGAAAGAGAGAGAGGGAGGGAGGCAGGCGGGCAGGCAGACAGACAGACAAATAGCTAGAAAGACAGGCAGACCCCGCGCGGCCTGGCCGGGCCCCGGACTCCCCTGGCTCTCAGCGCGATGCTAGGGCCCGTCCTGCGGCCTCGGTGACCCCCCGGCCGGTCCCGCCCCCGCCGGCGGGAGCCCGGCTCGGCTCGGTGTGGCCGCCCGCCCGTCCGCGGCCTCTGCCCCCGGCACCGGGGCCTCGGGGTGCGGAGCTGCCGGGTGGCTGCGGGGCGGTAACGGGAAAGGACCTTTTGGCTCTGCAGCTGAGGCGGGATGCAGCCCCAGGAAATGCTCATTGACATTTCAGTCCTTATCCACATGTGTTTGTAGCTGGGAACTTAATTCATCCCGTTCTTTGTATCAAGTGATGCATTTAGTGCCCCGGTGACAGCGTTGGTCAGCCTGCAGGAAGGTAGTTGTAGGAGAATCTCTAACAAGATGTGTTTTATTTGTAGTCGTGCTGACTTGGTTTTTTTTTTTTTTTGGGTGGGGGGAAATGGATTACTGTTGTAGCTGAAGAAACAAACTGATCTACATGTGCTTCACTGTCCATTGGAAGAATGACAGATGACAAAGATGTACTTCGAGATGTGTGGTTTGGGCGAATACCGACCTGTTTCACTCTGTATCAGGATGAGATAACTGAAAGGGAAGCTGAACCCTACTATGTGAGTATGACAAAAGTGGTCACAAATAGTCCAGTGCCATGGTTATGTTTGTTTCCTTCATTCTCATTATGTGTACTACTGCATGTTGTGAAAAAAACGAACTTTTTTTCTTCTTATTCCTGGTAGCTTCTGAAAGTAAACATATAACCATGCTGTGTGATTTTGTTTTTCTTCATAGCAGATTGAAAACTTCAGGCTTGTTTCACTAGTGAGAGAAATTTATCACAGATAATTAAGATCTTTGAAAAAATTCTGAGAAAGTCAGCAAATGACTAGGTAAAGAAGGAGTTTGTATGTGAGTTTATATGTTCTTGGATAATGAACAGTTGAAGGGAGAGAACTTCAATGTTAATGCAGAAATAATTTAGTCAGAGACTTATGAAATCTTAAACATTAAGGTTGGTCACCTGTGTAACACAAAGTCATAATGAACCCTGGCTCTATGGATGACTTCTGCTCATTTTCTATTCTGTAAGTGCTAGCAGCCATGAGAGAGCTAGCTCAGAAGTAAGAAAAGCAACTCAGAACACTGCCTGAACAGTGTTTGCAGGATTGCTGGCTGATGATAAAAAAAAGGATGATGCATGTATTTGAGTTGTAACATAGAAGTGCCTTTTATAATGATGTATTTAGTTATAGTGTTCTCATCAGTTTTCATTCTTTCAGCACCTAATAGACATGTAATTGAGA
Source organism: Orthonyx spaldingii (assembly GCA_013397795.1). NCBI lineage: Eukaryota > Metazoa > Chordata > Aves > Passeriformes > Orthonychidae > Orthonyx > Orthonyx spaldingii. The sequence goes on along the minus strand of VZTJ01006358.1, from coordinate 1,265,508 downwards.
AAGAATGTTAGCTGGTTCAGTGAAATGCAAATTTGAAATGTTACGAGTATATGGGATGGATATCTTGAACTCTTAATTTTTATGGGATTCTGAAATTCTTATCATATCCCATTCCACACTGGACAGAACTTTTTTCTGTGTTCAATAGCATCTTTGTTTCATCAGTGTCTGATTTGTATATGTTGTTTTGAAACTTAATAAACTATTAGTGCTTTTTGTTCAGCAATAATAGTGCTCATCTTTGTATATTTTAGTTTCATCACTGCTAAAAGATAAGCACTTTAACTTCATGTTTTTTGACCTATTGCCAAATACATCTAACCTATCTAAAAGTCTCAGACTTTAAATTATACATACAAGTTGAAATAGGTTTGCATACCTTGTGTAAGAGCTACTTGAAAGGTATGAGCTTAAGTTTAGAGGCATGCAGCCTTGATCTGTTTAACATTGGCATGGAAACCATGAAACCACGTTATCCTTGTGGCGTTGCCAGCTTTCTAAGTCAAGGAGATAGTTTTAAGGTTGTAGGATCTCTTTCATTTACTCCATGTAAAGTGTGCACAAAAATTCTCAATGCTGAAGTCTTTCTTTCTGCGAAATCTGGTTACTCACAGATGACAGTTCTAAAATTTCAGCTTCTTCATTTTTCAGTTCGTGTTGGAGCTGATAATACAGCTTTGTGTCTTTGGAGGGACCAAGGATTTATAATAGTATAAAGCAGAATAGCAGTCAAGGTTTTAAATCATGGTATAGTTCTGATAGTCTCAGAGTGTGTCTGCATTTTTGTTCAGATCTGGAGTGCATTTGAAGTAAGTCTTCATCCTTTCCACTTCCTGTGCCCAGGTTGGCTTCACAGAGCAGTCTGATAGCCCCAGTCTGGTAGCCCACACGGGCTGAATGATTTGCACGTGAAGCTGAAGAGGTGGATGGGCTTCAGCTGTTAATGGATGTTTGGTGTTTGGGAGCAAACCTGTGCTAAATCAAAGTAAAAGAACATCAAGACCCCTAAAATTGTGGGTAAAGTAGAAAGGTATATGTAGTTAACATTTCCAGCCCTTGACATCAGCTCTTCAGCTTCACGTCTCCTCTTACTTGTTAGTATAGATACAACCTCTGTATTCCAGATTGCCTTTCATCAATGGAAAGACTGCATGGGAAGGAAATACTGGCATCATTAAGTTGAGAGAGAATAAAGGATTCTGCTCTGAGGAACTTGCTTTATGAAGATGAAGGATGATGTAGACTTGGAGGGTGAGGGGTTAGAAAAACAACCCAGAGTCTGTGGGATGGATTTTGGTTTGTTGTGAGTAGTGTGACAGGAGAGCCCTGTCAGATGGGTGAGTGCAGCACAGGAGTGATGCATGTGTGTGTCACCTTATGGCACTGCATGGGGGTAGGACAAGGAATTTAAAACTAACTTGTCTGTCTTTTGGGAAGAGTGGTGACATAAAGACTGAGCAGCTCTGGTAAAACACTGTCCTGGGTCTTACTGTAGTCAAGTCAGGTAGGTTTCTGCAGTTAGACTAGAAATGGATGCATCAATTTTCTTTGGAGTGTTTCCTATAGATGCTTGTGTTTTGAGTGGCAGCTTATTTAGGAACAGTTTGCTCCAACTACTTCTGTTGCTGGTTTGTCTGATTTTACCCTCATCCTAAAATTGTTACGCAATTTATTTTAAAATGATACACTGTTTGCCTCATGCTGCAAGTAACGCTTACAAAGAAAAGAATGAAGAAAGTATACAGGAAGAAGAGACTCGTTGGCTGAGACTTGTCAGTGTATAAAGAACAAAATTACAGCAGGATACAGTCTTAGAATGATGCTCTGCCCAAGGGACTAGTCTTTATAAGGACTACTCTTTAGCTTGCTCGATGTCAGAAGTATTATTTTGATGTATTGTAAGAGTGAGCAACGTGAAGCCATTCCACGTTAGGATGCTTTGTTTCAGCTTCCTCGATACTTTAGTGATCAGACCAGTCCAGTTCCTGTTAAATCTGTACTTTTTCTGTTGTAGTGCTTTGTATGTAAAAATACTGTGTGCTCTGCAACAAAACCTGTGGAGATATTGGAGACGTGCTCTTTTTGCACAAAGTTATATTGCAAGCATTTACTTAGGCATTAGGAGTTCTTTGTATTTCATTTAACCTCCTGGTTAATAAGGAAATATTCTTGGTTATTGTGATTAAATACTGTAGCAATACACAGTATGCAAAAGGAAAGTGTTGTGGTTTGTGTAATTTTTGAGGATGGTATTTAGGGATGGCTGTGAGGATTTATTCTGCTTGATGATATATTTGGAGATCTGCTTTCCTTGATTTAATGAAGAGAAGTCATGATCTTGTTATCTTTCAGTGGGTGGGGAAGGGATATTAAAAGGGGTAACAAAGTGAAAATGTATTTAAACTGCTTTTAAAGATCTCACTTAACAGATTTAATATACTCATCAATCTCTAAGATAATTGAAGCTAGAAAAGTGGTAGAATTGGATCCTTTCATTTTGGCCATGGAAGGGCAAAACTATATCAATGTAAAAGAAGTGCGGAGACCAAACAAAAAGTTCTGTAAGTTCTACAAATGCTCAGCATCTCTGAAAAACAGGTAATCCATGTTAACCTGATTAACTGTTGGGTTTTGTACAATTATACAGTTTTTGTTGAAACCTTTTGGGAGTGCAGGTCATATTCTGTTAAATTCAGTTGAATGCTGTTTGGTTATTGTCTGTATTCTCTAATTGTGTTGAAGTAGAAACCAAGTTGTTCTTTCACAATACAAACTGAAGTAAAATATTTTACAGAGAAAGTTATACAGTTTAAAGGGTTATGTGAAACACTGTTGCAATAAATAATGCTTTAATATATTTATCAATTCCAGCATGGCTGTGGTACATGCAACATGCTGAAAATTGGCTTTTATAACAGTCCTAGTAAGTCTCATCAGAATACACCAGCCTTACTTCAACTGTAAATATCATGCAGGAATAACCTGAAATTACTACCAAAAATATGTAGGTTTGATTGGTATAGCCTGGACTGTATTGTCTCAAGAACAATCAGTGAAGATATGTGGAATTAGATAAATAAAGGATAAGCTTATGTTGTCATTCAAGTCATTAAACTACCAAACAATTCTCACTTGAGTGTTTACATAACTGCATTGAATTTATTGAGTTTGTTTGCCTTTTAAAAATGAAAGCTGTGTTTTGATTACATTGCTCCTATGAAACAAGGTAGAAACAATGTGATGATGGTAGTAAAAGCAGCAGTTGAAAAAAGAAAACCATATGGTACATGAAAAATGGAGTGTTAACTGACATGACTGTGATAGTGGTGAGACTTGGCCTTATGTAGTTTTATATAATTGTAAAATTTAGCTGTGTCACAGATGTAATCTAATGCAGCATTATCAAAAAGATGAATCTGTTCTCTTCGAAGAACTTGATGTACTCTCTGTACTTCTTTATGACTTGGGTATTTACAAGGTGTAGTATCATGGCCAAAATATTATCTGATTTATACATCAAAGCATGGTCTAATTATTGGAGAAATTCTGGAAGAATGTTGCAGCAGAGATAATTTTCTGTCAGGCAAAATATATCCTTACGTGGTTTAGGATGCCTGTACCATAGACATTCACTTAGGGCCTGGTATTATTCATGTACTATAAAGAAAATACTTTAAGAAACAACACTGGTTATGAGGAACACTGAAAAACAAATGTTTCTCTAAATATGCAAAATATAATCCATGTATACCTTAGGCCCATCTATTTTCTTAATAGTTACGAAGCAGAACCTTACAGGATAAATACTATTAATTTAAAATGTCTGCTCTAAAGTGAATTGATATTTCATAGGGAGGTTAATCTTTGCTCATTGAGACACTGAAAAGCATTGTTTGTTAATGCTTATGGATTGATTTATCTCTAGTAAATGTGCCATGCAGTCATCAGTCAATTCACTGATTGATACAGAGTGCTTAACCACTCCTGCTGGGCATGAGACTTTAAAAAAAAAGATGGTGGGGAGGATGCTGCAAATAAAAATAGCACAACGTTCTGATTTGGATATATGCACTTGAGAAAAGAAGATAGTATATGCAAAACTGTAAGAAGGTGTCTTGTTTCAACTAATAAAATATTTACAGTTTTCTTTCTGATTTGAGTTGCTGGGTGAAGCTTAAATAGTGGAAGAACAGGAGTCCTGACTAACAGGTTGAATTGGCAAATCCAGTTCAAAGGAAATGGAAATTGCAAGCTATTGGAAGTAAAAAAACACTTGGAAACCAAACCCTTAAGCATCTAGTTTTCATTCTTTTTTTCTTCCTTGTGTAGAATTTCCATTTTGAAGTAATAGCTGATACACAGTTGCTCATTCTTTTCAATAAGATGTTAGAATATCTTCTTACGTGTTCATATGAAAAAGGTTTAAAACTTCATTATTTAGCTTACTTAAATACAGAAAAGCAGAAATTGAATTCCACTGTTCTCCCTCCCACCCCACTGAAAGACTGAAGAACTTAACTTTTTACTTTTTTTTTTGGTGTTACTGTATTGGATACTGCTATTCTGCATCTTCTGAGTACATAATTTTATAGCCTTTCATTGACCATTAATGAGTAAACTGTCTAAAAGATCTCTTACCTTAAAAAGGGGAAAAAGAGAATACTAACTGAATTTTCGTTATGAAAATGCATACTTGTTACAGATTTTTACTAGTTTAGTGTATCTTATTTATACTTAAAGCTTCTATATCTTTTTTTTCAGTTGCTTTTGCCAAGGATAAGCTACTTGACACTGGTAACAGACAAAGTGAAGAAACACTTCCAGAAAGTTATGAGACAAGAGGAAGTTAGTGAAATATGGTTTGAATATGAAGGCACACCACTGAAATGGTGAGTTTGCTTAACTTTGGACTTCATGTGGTATATCATGTAGAGAGTTCCCAGGTTCAGCACAGTGTCAGTAGTTTTCCTAAAGTAATCACTCCCTTGGGTTTCAGAGATGGCAGAAGAGAAGGAGGGTAAGAAATGCGTGTTTTTTGGGAAAAACAAGAAAAGATTTGATGTTGAATGTATTTTTTTATTTTTCTGCTTGAATTTTTACTGTATGTGTAAGACAGAGGGGTTGTGCTGCACTTACTGGTTTTGTTCTAGTTGTTACCATAATTCAGAATGCCTATGGTTTTGGCTTTACCTTTGCTTGCTGTAGAATTGCCAAATAAATCTTTAACATACTTCACCTTCTGAAAAGATGTCTAATAACACAGATAGGAAGTAATATTTCTGGAGTCTGAATACAAATAGCTCATATGCTTGAAGGTAATAAAGCATGAGTAGCCTTCACTTTTCACTGGTGTCATGTGTGCTTGCACTGTAAAACAGTCTAATATCGATCTGCAAGCGTTTGTTGAATTCAATTAGTTCAACTTTACTGAACTAATTGCTGTTGATTCTGTTTTTATTCTGTCCTATAGTCTATTAACCTATCTTGTTTTGGTGCTTTGGTTTGGGGTGGTTTTTTTTTGAGAGGTTAGGGACTTGGACTGACATTGCTTCATTTAATTAGTTTTCATAAATACTGTTCTTCAGGTTTTACTACTCCTGCTGTTAAAGAGTTTTAAAGAAAATATTTTGAGAGCTGCAGTGTTTGCTAGCTCTGTATAGATAGCATCAGCCCTCCAGAAGATATTTGGTATTTTAAGTGATGAAGAGATTTTTATCCCTTTTTATTTCCTGTATCATCATAGGAAAGAAAACTAGTGATTTTTTTTTTGTCTTACTGAACCTGGATTGTCTTGTGATTAGCAAGCATCACATCACGGAGCGATATACTGGAGTCCCTGTAGACGTGGTGATGCAGTAGATCTCTTCTAGTCTTTTGTTTCTTTGAGACTGACCTAGTGTAAACCTTGGAAATATATCAATAGAAACCCATAAAAACTATCTCTTTAAACTTTTATTATAACTGACTGGCAAAACCAGCTTTAGACATCTATTTAAATTATGTGGAATTTAACAAGAAATGGTTTCTTATTAGCCATAGTTGAGTCATGGGTACTACCTAAATATACAGCAAGGTACCACATTTATCCCAGTGTGTTCATAATGCCAAGTAAATATTGGGAGTAAACTAGTTTTCACTGAAGTTCACAACAAGAAAGGAAAGAGAAGCTTTGTACTTCAACCAAAAATAGATCTGTATTTTCTGTAAGTTTTCAAATACCATGATGTTTAAACTAGAATTAAAAAAACCCTGTAGAATATAGGTGTAGAGTAAAAATATAAATTGTAATTCTAAAATTAAGTGCAGAGTTATTCAGTTTATTGAATGTAGAAATGGAAATAAATAGTGTAATGATGATCTGCTAATTAAGGCTCTCATCTTTCAGAAAAACTAAGCATATTCTGCCAGGAACAGCTCCACTGATTTTGGTGGAATTGCTTTTCTAAGGAAGGTGCTATTTGTAAGCCATTATTTTAGGAGAATGGTAATCCCATAAAGAGCCAAAGCTTCTTCTGGGGAAGACCCAAACACCAGAACTGAGAATTATATTGAACTAGTATTTGGTAAAGAAACAATAGTGAGCATTAATGTTTAATCTTTTTAGCTATGACTTGTGCATTCAGAATCAAATACAACTTGTTAGTAGTATTGTTTATTCTAATTATTTACTTTGCACAGTGAGGTCTTATTGCTTACAGTCTGTGCAGTTTCATACCAGTTGGGATGATGTCTGTGTCTGTTCAGATGCAGCTCTTCCATTTTCCGGTGAGATTTTGGAGGAAGTCTGAAACATTGTTTCAACTTCAGGCTCTGCAGTACGGGGGTCAAGTTCCTAAAGGAGAATGAAGTGCTCCAGGGCTGGAGTTACAGGGGCCTGGGTTTTTTCTCTTGCTGAGAGTGTTGGGACAGGGAAGATGGTTTGTTTGCCTGCAGGAGGTGCGTGCTGGGGGAGCGTCTGTGGCACCAAGGTAAGGAGCTTCAGGAAGAGGTTATCAGACTGTGCTGCGTTAGAGACTACAGAAGGAAAGGGATCAAATCTCAGGTCATCCTGCACCTACAGGAGTCTAAACAACTACACTGAAGGAAATGCAGCCAAAGACTGTGATTACTGGATTAGAAAACAGCCTCCTAAGATTTGGAAAAGCTGGAAGTTTATAACTTCTTGCAACAGGAGGAATGTTCCCTCTACACCTGCATTTCTGTAAGTACAGCAGAGGTTTGGTACTCTGGCTGCAGGTGAAGGACTGAAAGTGTTGTCCAGTGATGTATCTCATGTGGCTGAGCCTGAACTGTGCAAGGGCACCAGGAGTAAATGAAAAATTAAATCAAAAGTCTGGATTCTGCTTACTGTCCTTTCTCCAGGATTTTAACTCTGCCATTTCATGGTCAGTACACCTAAAGCTGCCACTGATTATCATATCCAGAACCCTTTTGTCTTTACCCAAAGCCGAATCTGTTACTTATTATTGTCTCTGGTTCATCCAGTGTCTGTATCAAGAAATCTTGGCTACTTCTGTCCTACTGCGTTGCTTTTCCAGTGAGATTAACAGGAACCAGGATCTGTGATGTAGACACCTACTGAGTTGTTTAAAGAAGACTTTATCTATTTTCTCACCTGTATTGCATGATCTCTTGCCCTTACTAGTCCCTCCTCTGTTCCTGAACCACAAGAACTCAACCAACCTGTTGTCTGTCCCATTAAGTTTCATACATCTAAGCTGCTCCCTCACATAGAAGACAACCCTCTGCCCTCATGTGCCCTGCCTGTCTTTACTAAGCAGCTTATGTCTGTCCTTCCACAGCAGTATTCCAGTTGTGCAAGCTGTCTCACCATACCTCAGGTAGCCCAACACTCTCACAGTAATGTCACAGCATGTGCAGCTCTAGTTTTTCCTGCTTGTTTCCCAAGCTGTGTGTACTTGTGTAGATACTTGTGGTGGGCTCTCTTCTGCCTTCTTTTATAACTTTGACATCTCTCTTGTAGCCGTCACCTTTCACCACTTGCTATCCACCCATGTCCATTGCTTTCTATTTATCTGTGGGTTGTTATTCACACTCCTGTTGTTTATGGTCTAAAGCTCTCACCAGGCTGGGCAACCTGAAGGCAAAGATACTTTTGTCTGACTTAGGTGGATTCCATCTCCCTAGTGGTCCATTATGCCCTAAGAGTGTCCTGTGTCTGTAAAAGCCAAGTCCTTGTTGTTGCACCACCTGCATAACCAGCTCTTGACCTGTGGACACCTCTCTGAACCTGCCTCCTTTAATGGCAAAATTGTGGAGATGCCTCCTTGCCCCTAGAACTTGTATAGTCACTTTTGATACAGTCAGGGGTTCCCTTGCAGCGCTTAAATTTTGTGCCTATGTGGGTAAACAGCAAGGACCAATAATCCAAGCAGAGGACAACTTTGCCAGTCTGCAACTTTTTAACAAGCTGCAGAACTCTGCAGGTTATCAAGTGGAGTTGGCAGATGGGACTCCCTCCCCTGTAGGATGGAGTCTGCTAGAGATATGACTGCTTCCTCTTGCTGTGGATGTTCTATTCAGACAGCTCTGATGCTTCCTTGGAACTTGCAGCCACTTGTCTGCCACTGAAGCACTGCCTGCCTGCCAGAGGTTAAGGAAACTTTTTTGTCTGACCATCCAGGAGCTGCTCTGGCAGCCACACACTGGGACTGAGGCCCTTTTGCAGCAGGCAACTCCAGGGAGCTGATGGGTGCCTTGATTAACTCTCTACACACCCCACAGTCAGACAGGGTTTCTTTACCCACTCGACCCTCNCTGGCAGCCACACACTGGGACTGAGGCCCTTTTGCAGCAGGCAACTCCAGGGAGCTGATGGGTGCCTTGATTAACTCCCTACACACCCCACAGTCAGACAAGGTTTCTTTACCCACTCGACCCTTGGTTTCCCATAGCAGAGCCTCAGGCATCTGGATCCTTAAAATATGTTCATCATGGTGCAACAACAGAATAATAGTTTGAACTGGTGCCTCTGAGGAGTGACCCCAAACTGAGGAACCCCTGTATTTTTATACCCTCACAGCCTGTGTGTGAGATAGTGGGGGGCTTTTCCTCTGGGCCATTGGCTCCTGCCATGTCTCTGAGTGTCCAGTCACCTGGCAGGGCCACAGGTCCCGGTGCCCTTTCCTGTGCAAAGGGTCAGCACTAGTTCCCAGCCTCTTGTCTGAGCCTTCCTCACCCAGAGCTCAACCTGCAGCTGCCACTGCAACTGCACACTGAGCTACTGTCACTGAACAGATTCATCAACACCTGAGTTCACACAACTCTGGTCTTCTCCATCCTGAGTCCCCACTGACCACTCCAATGACTGCTGACACTTACTCTACAGATTCTCATCTCTGTGAGATTTTGGTGAAGATGCCATCAATTTCTTTATATTCCCTGATGCTGTGCAGCCCCCTAACCTCCTACAGCTTCTTAACTTGGTGACACAGCTCCTCACTATGTGCACCTCCTCTAGGCAAGAACATTTCCTCTGCTTGCCCCAACCCTCAGGAGAGGTCCCAAGCTCTCCTGGCACTTGAGACCTGGAGAGCTGCAGCCTTTCTCAGGAGCCCTCCCTGAGTGATGCCACTCTGTGCTGGAGCAGTTTCCTCAGCAGATGCTAGGGGATGACACCTGCAGCTTGTTTCCATCCTGTCTGAGCACTTGCACATGGCTTTCAGTGAGTTTTTGTCCCTTTTGTGTGGGTTGTGTTTTAATTCTGGTGATTGTGTAGGTGTGTCTCTAGTACCACCTGGATGGATGCTTGACTCTTCCTGTTCATAAATTAGTGGAAGACAGAAAGTCAAGGCACCATTTCATCAGGCATCTATCAACTCTGCAAAGTACAGGGATTTTACTGAAGAAATTTGATTACCTGAACTTCACTTTGTAATCTAAACTGATTAGAAAATACAGATGTAGGCCAAGACCTGATGCAGGAGTTTTTGTGTGGGTTTTTTGTTTTGGTTTTCTTTTTCTTAGTTATCTGTTTTGTTGTATAAATTGAAAGTAACTGGAAGGCATTGTTCATGTTGAAAATTTGTGTTCATCTAATTATCAAATCTGATTTTTGTTACTTAACTCACCTGGAAAATCACTCTTTCATGGAACTCTTGCTGAATCCCTGTTAAGTGTTTAGGACATGATTGGCAGTTAGTAATAAAAAATCTTTGTGGTAAAAACTTGAGCATTAGCAGTGAATCAGGAAAAATCTGGATATGCATTGTCTTTATTCTTTATTCTCACGTAAGCTCAGGAATTGTAGTAGTTTTTTGGTTTTTATTTTGCTATTGTGGTGAATTTGTCTTAGCTTTGGGGTGGCTCACCCGTAGAGGGTGCTAAAGCACTCCGTGAGAGTTTCACCAATCTGGAAAATGGCTTGGCACAGGTGCTGTTAAAGCAGCGCTCTCGGTTAGTGCTCTTGGGACTTTCAAAACTTATGTACGTGCTTGGCTCTGTGACCTGTGATCAGTCCCATTTAGTTCAGTGAAACTACTGAGTTTACAGTTCAGTGTGTGTTTCTCCCTTTGTAGGATGACAAGTTAGTAAGGCTCTTTGGGTTATGATTTTTGAAAGATAAGAGAATGAGTCTTGGTATGCTGAGTGTAAAAAAAAAAAAAATAAAATCAAAAATCGCACCAATGTCTGTGTGTGAAAAAACGAAGAAAGAGTTTGTTTTTTTTTACAGTGCCTGTGGAGGTTTTTTGTGTGTGACATATGTTCCATATACTGCTGGAGGCTGTATATTCTAATGAACTTAAAGGCGAGCAAGTTATGAGACAGAAGTGAATATTTGGTGGAAACAAGGTTTTTTGTGTAACTCCTTTAATCTAGAATACCATTGAAATACAAAACTCCAATTATTTTTTTCCTTCCCTTTCATTCTTTTTAATTTGATAGTAAAGATACAAAGCTGATCTTGATCTGCCCTCTTTCAGCCCTTTTACAGACCCTAATTTTTTCACTTTTCTACTTACTCTCTACATTGACTTATCAGGCATGTGGGAGAGGGAAGGCATGTTAAGGGTCAGTGTGGTATAAACCCAGGACACTGAAGCATCTGAAAGCATGTGTGCTTTTCTGTCAGACAAGCTATTCCTGATCTGGTGCTTTTTAACTAAAAATACTGTTTTGGAAGGTTCCACAGAGCAGCTGTAAGCCACTTAAGGCTGTTGCAAAAGTAGCAGTGTTTTGTGGGCACAGCTTGGAGACCACTGGTTTAGATATTGAACATGTAAATTCCAGACTTGATTCTGCCTGTCACTCATTTAAACTTGCCTGTGTAACTTTTCTAAGTAAGCAATAAAGAATGCTAATTGTGGGAGTTAAACAGCTGTTTTTTATGTGTGTGTGTAAATGCAGGTATGTTAACAGGTATGTTAATGATATGTGGAATTAAATGCACAGCTTCTGTATTAAATTAATATCTCATAATTTTTAGGCATTACCCAATTGGCTTACTGTTTGATCTCCATGCATCAAATACAGCCCTTCCTTGGAGCATCACAGTGCATTTCAAGGTAAAACTGATATAGATCCCTTTTTAAGAAAAAGTGAGCATGAGGTTGCATGACATTTGGAAGCTAGGAAAATATTTCATTACTATTTTATAAAACAAGTGAATGGTATGATTTGAAAGGGAGAGTATTCATTGTTCAGGAAGCATATACAGGTTTCTGTAAATCTGCAGCTATTTTCTGTGAGATTGTCCATCCATGAGATTCCTTAGAAAATTATTGGAATAATTTGGAATAATATTGGAATATTGTAATCTCAAAATCCAAGATTGTTTTTCAAGATAAGTTATGAAACTTATTATATAAGAGAAGAACTTTCTATAGTGTTCTTAATTCAATCGGTTTGAGTTATATGAGCATGGATATGAGATGCTGTAGAAGTCCTTGAAGTCAGGGAATGCTGTTGTACTTAATGTTGGTCCCTTTTGGAGAACTGAATGAAATGAGTTTGGTCTTGTGACAGATTAGTCACAGGAGAGACATTATTTTGATTATGTGTTGTAAAACCATTAGGTCTGACTTAATAGCACGACTGATCTTTGCTCAGAAGGGTGCTTGAGCAGGGTTAGCTTTGGTGCAGGATTCTTGCATACCCTGAAATGCATTGAGACAATAATTCCAGGTATGTTTTGAAGTCAAAAGCACAACTACAAATCATGATATTTAACTTTGAAATGTTAATTTTTCCATTGTAAAAGAAACAGTGCAATAGGAAAATTGATCTGAAGGACAATGCTACATTAATAGGCTTGAGTTTAGTGTGTGAGAGATTCAAGAGAAATGAAAAACATATTGGGAGCACTTGTGTTGAACGTTTTTATTGAAAACAATTCTCGAAGGTGTGTTAGAAAAGCTTTTTCTAACAGTAAACTGATTCTTTTTGGAAGTGTACACTGAAATAATACATTCTTATATATTTCTACATGTTGAAACTTCTAAAATGACTGACTTAATGAATCTAAAGTTGGGGATGTTTTTGAAATCATTGTAATTGCTACACTTGTCTGATAAATGTCAGAGACCTGGGATGAGGAAACTTCCAGAATGTTCTGAAGAAAATGTAGGGCATCTAGTTTCGTAAATCATGGTTTAATTGTTATGTTCTGAGAACTCTTGGATATTAACAGTGGCAATGTGTGGACGTTGCCATCACAAAGTAGAGGCATCTTGAGAATTAAGTTGCAGCACCACAGTGCTTTTTAATTTCATGCAGCAAATTTGACTTCAATGTCCTTGTATTGCTGCTTGCCAAAAGATCATCTACCTTAAGTTTTTCTCAAAGGTGTACATTAAAGATCAGCAGAAATAATTAACTGCTAAGGTAGTATTATTTAAAAAGTTGATGTAATTTAGTAATATAATACCGTGGAGTTAGCACCTGCATAGTCTCTCTTCCTATTTTGATGTAATCTGAAAGTTTATTTAAATAAAACCCTTCTGAATCCTTAAGTCAAAACATAACTGAAAGATATCAAAGTATGTCAAAATATTGAAGAGGTTTTCATGTGTTACAGTTCCTTACAGCTGAATAGTTTAGGTATGGGATTTCTGACTAGAGTATTCTTTTCATTTTTGTGTAGTTATTCTTCAAAGAGCTGTAATTTTTATTTGGCTTAATTAAACAGTGTTAGATTTTATGGGGTTTAACTTGTGTTGTCATGGCTGCCTCCTTTCTTCTACCAATGCATGCAGTGAACAACAGATATCTCAAACATCTGTAAAGTGTGTTTTTCAACTTTTTTTTTTAAGTCAGACTCCCCCTATCAGATTTCTTTGTTTGAAGTTAAAAACATGGAGAAGGTTTATTTCTGTTCAGCAGAAGTTTTCAAGTTGATAGATGCTTATAATTGTCCTCCTGTGTTATGTATGCAGACCAAATCATAAACACACTTATTAGTTTTTGCATTGAAGAAACAGTTTGTTAATTTGTACTTCTGGTATGCAATAGAACTACATGCATTGTATCTTGTAAGGTTGAAAACCAGTTGGATTAAATAGTTGCAGAAGGATGAGGCTGAACAGCATACTGGGGTCTGAGAATCATGAGAAGCTGTAGCCTGGGAAGTTGCTTTTGTTACCCAGGTGTGGCTTTACGGGAAGGAGGGAAATTCTATCCCTTCCTGTTAAAATCATCTCACTTTACTCTGCGGCCTGCTTAACACTACTCACATTCTCAGTGTGGTGACCACCTCTCCAGATATTGGGCAGTAGATAAGAAGTGGTGAACTGGTCTGGAAATAGTAGCACCATTGAAGGAGAGGAAATTATGTGTGCCAGGGGAAAGGCTGAGGTTCTGCTGAAGCCATTGTCTGCTGGTGCCTGCCTCTCCACCTATGACCTGATGTATAGGAGGAGAGACAGCATCTGTCCTTGTGTGACCATCATCATCTTTGTGTTTTTTTTAGGTGAAGATTAAGTTGGGTGGAGTGGAAAGGAAGTACTTTTCCATGTAGCATATGGATAAATTGTGGAACTGCTAGGAGATATTGTGGAAGTCAGAAGTATAAATGTTTGGGCTTTTTTAAAATTCATCTATTTAAAGAAAAGACCACTGATGGTAACTAAACACAAATACATAGATGCACCCTCTGCCACTGGGCACATTTTTATGGTTTTTAATGCCCTATTTTCTGTAAATGTAGTGTAAAGCAAGTAGAGTGTCACAGGATAAACAGATGTTTTGTGAACTAGAACTGAGAGATAAATATGGGTAGAATGGAGTTATGAAACCAGACTGTTGAAATTGCCTGTGATGTTTTTGGTACAGTTTTATGCCAGAGGTCATTTGGTGCTCCTGTCTGTACAGATGATACCTATTTCTTTGTGACCAGTTCATGCTGCAAGGGTCTACTGGTATGTGAAAATAAAAAACAGAACTCTTTGAGCTTTCTAAGAAAATTGGAGTGAACCCTTAGTAACTTTTCTTTCAAAGATACAGAACATGGAGGGAATAAGACACCACCAATAAGAGTACTTGAATTAAAGCTGCTTATGTCATCGTTAACACTTTTTCCAAATCTCCTATTTGTATAGCCAGGGGTTGCTACCAGTTTGTTTACAATTATCCCTGCAGGGAACTGAATAAAGTTATTTATGATTGATCACTATTTCTTCAGGTAGAAAGAAGGCAAGTAGAATTTTAAAAAAATACAAGCACACATGATCTGTATTTAAGTATAAAACTTATTATTTTGTGCTCTGATTGATAAATCAGGGGGGATGCCATATTTTCTATTGACAGTCTCATGTAGGTGAAACTGTTTCATATGCTTCTTGTAGATGTGCAGTGTTTTTTTCTAAGTTGTCACTTTCATGTTTAGGTTTTTCAGCTTCTTCTCACAGTACTTCATAGAAATGTGTCAGTGTTTTCCTACTAAAGAAGAGAGTAAACAGCACTGAGATTCCAGGAGTGTTTTCCAGTCTTTCACAGTGTTGCTCCTTAGAAGCTGGGAAAATTAATCATGCCACACCTAGTTCTACTACTGTAGATTCTTTACACTAGCTTAACTAGCTTTGACCAATTTTAAACAGACCCTTGCTGTTCTGCAGACTACACTGTGTATGATTTCTGGGCTCATTCCCAGGGAGTGACATTCCCTGCAATTTGAAATTTATTGGAAGAAAGTCAGCAGGAAGATGTCTACCTGTAGAAAGAGAAGAATGTCCAAAAAAAGACCCCACAGTTCAATATTTAGACATATGCCTAGCGAAAGTTGTTGTAACAAAACTGTTGTTTTCATAAACGTAGCTAAAACATCAGTTTTTAACTATGAAAGTCAGCTTCTAGGTTCTTATATTATTTGGCATTAGGTATGTACCACTGTTTCTTCCTTTGTTTTGAGGGATGCCAGTGTCTCACTTTGAATTCTTGCATGTAAAGAACTTTTTTGATCTTTAAGTATGCTATTTCTGTCTATTTGTTTCTTCTGGATTAGTTACAAGACTTTGCATTTTTATTTGAGCAAGTAAATTGAACTTCTGAAAGTATTTTACAGGCCTATGCAGATGTCAATTGGCAAGTAACAATCCCAGTAATATTTTCCTAGTAACCTTGGGCCCAATTATACTGAGACACTCAGCTTTGTAGGGTACAACAGCAGCAAGGTCTGCCCCAGAAGAACTTTCCTTATTGTTCTGTCTTCTTTAATGTCTCTATACTTGGCCATTCTCATATGAGAAACTCGATTTACCTCTGTCCTTAGGTTTCTAGTCAGCTTAACACACAACGGTTCTAACAACAGCACTCCCTTTTGCAAGTTCAACACCAAACCATGTAAACTTTAGTGGAAAAGATATTACCAATCTTTTCTTTATGCCCCTGCTTTTGGAAAATACTCATCCTTTTGATCCACAGTTTCCAGAGTTTGGGTTCTCACTGTCATAAGGAGGAACCACTATATGAAATTTCATTATTTAATTTCCAACTCTTCTCAATAACCTAATGAGGAGGGAACTGTCACTGTTGTCCTCAGAATTTCCTTCAGGTAAGGCAATCCCCAGCTCCCTTTTTGATATTTTGGGTTTCTGTATTTTGAAGCAGTCTTCACTATTTTTCCTGGGTTTATGTGGGGGAGTCTAGGTAGGGTTTTTTCCAGTGTTAGATTCCTCCTACTTCGACATGTTAACTATGTTGTAAAAGCCTTTGAAAAATATCCCGTTATATGTAGTTGTATTTCCAAAATGGTTTTGACAGTTCCTCACAAAAGCTTTTTAAAGTGCCAATTTGTAATGGGTTAAGAGGAAAGGGCCTCTGGTGGAATAGCATGAGAATTAAAGTATAAAAATGTGACAAACCCTTGTTAGGTAGGGGAGCACTGATGATGCTGCCTCTCTGGTTTGGCTCCGAGGTTTGCTCCATTCAGCATGGTCATAAGCAACTGTGAAAACACGATGAATAAGGAGGGAATAAAGGTGGGTTTTGAAACTTCTGAAAACTAAAGGCAATGGATATGTGGTAGTGAATGCTTGTGTTATTATAAAATGGCAAGTGATAGTAAGTGTTGATAAAAGAAAAACTGGAGGAAGGAAAACCACAACCTCTACAATGCTGGACTTCTGATCAGTTAATTTCCAAAGAAGTCTTCGTACCTGAATGAGATTTATTACTATAACTCATTAATAAATTAATTAGGAGAGGTAGTTGTCATTTGCTGAAGGGATAAGAGTTACCTGAGGAATGGTAGTTGTGCATCTGCAATGCTGCATGCTGTGTGCCAGTTCTAACCAAATAAAAGGGGTCTAAAATCAAGTCACACAGGCTAGCAGTAGTTACATGGATTAGGTGAAGCTGGATCTGACAAAGATTTCCAGTATCTCTAAGGAAAAATATTTGTAAGTTGCAGACATGCTATAGTTCATGTATGTGAGTGATTCTGCTTGGTTTTCAAGGGACTGCATAGAAATGGTTGATAAAATATCATAGAGAGCCAAGAGAAATTAGGTAGTTGTCACTTACTTCTCATCATTTTCTCCTTTTTGTTGTCTGAGAATTGAATATCTGCTTGAAAACATGTTAAAATTCTGGTTTTACAGAAAGTTGTTGAGCTCTTATTTTTCCTGAAACATTTTCACTGCAACCTGTTTCTTGTCAGCAGAGTGAGAGAATGGTTGTTACATTCTTCCGTAAGTAGAAGATTCCAGTGTGCTTCTTTTGCATAAATATATGCCTGTTTTAAATTATCATTTTTTCTTCATCATACAAGGTACGTGATGCATTTATTTTTTTGATCTATTATTTCTCTTTGTAGAATTTTCCAGAAAAGGATCTTCTACACTGCCATTCTAAGGATGTGATTGAAGCTCATTTTATGGCTTGTATAAAAGAAGCAGATGCTTTAAAGCACAAAAGTCAAGTCATCAATGAAATGCAAAAAAAGGATCATAAGCAGCTCTGGATGGGGTTACAGAATGGTAAATACAACACATCAAGTATTAATTGTATTCAGGTCAAGCAAGCTAATAAATAATTTCTTCAAATTGTAGTTGTTGCATTAGATATAAAATGTCATTTTTATGCAGAATTTTTGTCTACTGCCATGGAAAGCATTGATGGTTTTGGTGGTTTTTGTTTTGTTTTTTTTTAATTAAGTCATCATTTTGGTGATAATTCAAATGTGCCTTGAGTTATTCAAGGAATTAGATTGGGTTGTGAACAAACCAAAACTAGCAGTAAATCAAAATAGATAAATATTTAATAGCTAAATATAGTGTACTTTTGTCCAACTGATGGTCTTTATTTGTGAGACAGCTGAGGTGTAAGAGTTCAGTATTAGCTATCTTGGACCATACATAAGAGATTGTCTCCTCTAGTTAATGCTTATGGGTTGTCACTGGTAAACAAGACAGGTGAACTTTAAAAAAAGTTGCCCAGTAGATTTAATAATTTTGCCTTTCTGTCATTTTTTAAATTGCTTTATGACTTTCACAAGGACTTCTGCATAAATAAGTATTGACTTGAAAAAGTCAGCAAAATAATTACAAAATCTTGTAATTAGTGTTCTTACTTTGCACAGATGGCATGAATCTATTGCAGCGCAAAATAAAACTTTTGGTTTTAGTGTCTTCCATATCAAGGTTCTTAGAGTCCTGTAAGTTGAAAAGCTTTTGTAAGTATTTCAGAAACTGCTCTCTGGAATGGGTGATCATGCCACTTTTGTTGCATTTTCTCACCTCCTGAAGCTGTCATTTATATTATTACTAGTAAATTTATTTTATGAAGGCATTTTACTGTAAGCATGAAGATGTTTATTCTGTGTTGAGATACAAAATACTGAACACTTAGAAATAACATCTTCCCGTATGTGTATAAGAAAAATTAAATGAAACAGAAGAACCTTAGAATGCCAGAAGATTTGAACAATGCTTTAGGTTTAGATGAGAAGATTCCAGGTTAATTTTGGTTAATGTGTGTATTTAGTGAGTGTGTGGCATTTTTTTTCATTGTTGTTTAGTGGCACTGCCTTTCATATTGAAGGTACTCCCGTGATAATTTTGAAGATGAATGCTTATTAGAAACTCTGCTTTCTATTTCTTATTTGATTGGAGGAAAGCTAGAAATTGAGGGATTATCTTAATTGCCATTTGAGTGGTAGCATCTTGAGGAAGGCTGTGCATACCTGCAAAATTTATCAAGTAAGAAATTCCACTTTATCTGTTTCGATTGCAAGGACATCTTGAGAGATTCTGTATTGCATAGATAATAGTCAGCAAACTGACTGATGCTGTGTTCAGTTTTGTGAATTAACAGTAAATGAGAGTTCTGGTCCAAAAGCCAAAATCAGTATAGAAAAATAATGTTTCTCTAAAGTTTATATCAAGTCAATTTAAGGAGAAATTTTAATAATTCTGTGGAAAAAAAGTATTTTTCTGTAATAGTATTTGTCCTGTAAGCAGTTTAGTTCAAGAAGCAAAAAGCTGTACCAGCATAATTTAGTTTCCCATTTTAAAAATTGTCTGTATTGCTAAAAGAAATTCTGTCACTTTGTCCCAGTACTCAGACGTTCCCAGCAGCACACTTTATGTGCTCTTTATATTAATGCTTTTTAAAATTAATACTAAAAGACCTCTAACATGAGTTACACTGTGAGTATAGGGTTTTACAATATGAACATAATAGTGACAGAAGAGTTGACTAAACAATGAAAGAGTACAAGTTGAAGTTCTTTTAACCAGAAGTTATAGAATCTTGGTACTCTCAATATTCAAGGTAAGGGGGCAGATAAGCAGCATGCTATTTTTCGTGCTCATCTTAGGCTTTATCTGTTAATTGATTATTTGTCTAAGAATATCTTCAGTTTTAGGGAAAGCAGAATTTTTCTGTTTTGCTCTATAATATTAAGAACAGAGGTTGCCTAGCAAAGTTGATTTCAAGGTTTCACTGTACTTAGTGAGAAATTGCACCTGTGGAATCTGACACCTGAATGAGAAGTTTAAGCAATCTTTTGAATACTTTCAAATGCTAATTTTAATTTCTCAACTCTTCATAAAAGAGAAACAAGAAAAGCTTGTGAAACCAAGAAAACTCTTTTTAAGCATGTTGTATCTTTCAATATGTTTTTATAGGCTTTCGTTTGAGATGTAATAATTTTAAACCACTTTGTGAAACAGAATGAATGACCACAAAAAAGAAAAGAAAGTAGCATTTGTGATAACTGCTTTGTAAGTAAAGATGCATCTGCAGACTGTTTTTTCTGTGCAACTTCAAACAATTTTCTTCAGTTCTTAGTTACAGGAAATGTTATTTAATGAGTGATAGCCTTACTTAGAAGACATGTCTTGAATTTACATTTTTGAAAAAAAAAAACCTATCCAATTTTGTTTGTTTGGAGAAATGTAACTATCAAGTAATGTGTAATTTGGTATAAATATTTCTGCTGCTACTTGAACAGGTAACATGTGAAACTTATCAGTTGCCTGTAGATGGCTTTTAAGAGAAGAGCTGTAATAGTGAATTTGTGGGAAAATCTTGTGCTGGTAACAGCTGGTGGTTATTCATATCAACCTTTACATCCCTCCTCCCACCATTTCTGGTTTTATGTTAATCTGATACCAAATCAGGAAAGAAAATACACTCTTGTATTTTGTACTGTGTTTTTTCTTGCTCTTGACAGACAATTTTTGATTCATAAACCAGATATTTCTTAGCTAGAACTCTTCTTTGGCACAGGTACATTTTGACCTGTGTCATGGATGTCTGTCTATGGTAGGGAAGTGATAAAAACAAACTATGCAGCTATACTGACCTTTGTTCCTTTGTAAGAATTGTTAAAATTCTTTGGTCAGAATTCATGGAAAATGTTACTACTGTTTTTGCTTTAATAGAGTTATGGCCATTTTTATCATGGATAAAGAGGATTTTCAAGTGGGTGGGTTTTTTTCTTTTTGCCTTTTGTGTGGAAAAATAAAGGCTTTCAGCTTTGAAACTGTAAGACTCTATGGGCCTACTGATGACTCAGGATCAAACAAATGAAATCCCAACTGTTTCTAGGGGGAGAGCTGTATTTTTTGCATGGTTCAAAGAATTAATATCTGTAACTTCAGTATACAATGGTTCTGATAAATGAGGGGATTTAGATTCAGCACATCTGATTTTTATCAGTTGTGGACTAACAGAAACAACTGTACCCTGAAATTTTCACAGGCATCATTTATAACCCGTGAAGGCTAGACTTGGTATTTCTGATACATGAGTGGGAGAAATAAACAGTAAAAACCCATAACCATTTTAAGGTTTCTTTTATATATTATAAAATATAATGAAGTCATTATTTTACTGAAAATATGGAAAAAGAATGTAATGTTCATTCATACTGTAGGGCTTACCAAAAGTTAAGTGGCCATATTGAATTGTTCTTATTAGAGGAGAAAAATCCTGCAAGCATTCAGAATATACAATATTTTATCTTTTGATGCAGGATGATCTCTTTCTTGCCTTACTGACAGAATCAGGCCTGTGTTGTCTTGCATTTAGTTCCAAAATTTATCTAAACTATTCTTGGGTTTTTGAGAAGCAGAAGTTGTGTTTGTTCTCACTTATCACATTTCTGTTTAGAAATGTTTGAAGTGTGAAAAAGGAATTGTCTTACAATATCAGCTTTTCTTGTCCTGTATACACTTGACCCACTCAGGTTTGATAGGTGTGTTTCTCTTCTTCATAGAAAATTGGTGGAAACAATTCTGTTCTTTACCTCCTGGTGAGCATGCTTTAGTAGCTGAACAAATCTCTGTGATCTCAACTTATCATTTGAAATTTGCTTAGGAAATCTTCTAAAGTTTATCAGGAGAATGAATAAAAAAGCTATTAGTTTTTAAATCACAAAGCTACCTTGTTTACTTCTTCCCTGTATTGCTACCAAAATGAAGAGTTCTTTTCATATTCAATCTGTGGAGGTTTGGTTAACTGTGAAGAAAGATTACATAACTCCTTTGAGCTTTGAAAATTAGTGTATTGGCGAAAACTGATTTAAAAACCCCAATCCTTACCTTCCTGGGCTGTTAGTTAAAAATTTCTCAAAATGCATCAAGTTGCCTTATAATTAGCATCAGTACCTGCTTATTCTGGAGTTAAGATAGCATAGCACACACCAAACATCGGTGTTGCTGATACCATGGAACTGAGGGAATGTGATTTAGATAGATTCAGGTAGCCCTGCACAAAGTCAGCACAGTGCTGGTTTGGTGTTGAGCAGGGTCTGGCTTCAGGCAGGCTGGACCTGCAGAATGAGTCATCTGCATCACAGCAGGCCTTCCTGGGGATGTTTTTGGTTCTTCTTCCATGGCAGTGTGTTTTGTTTGGGGTTTGGTTAGTTGTGGTGGTTTTTCTGGTAATGGGTTGTGACCTAAACCTCACTGCTAGGTCTGCAGTGTTTATGGGATTGTAACCCTTTCTGCACAAATGACTAAGCCAATGCTCCACTCATATGGGTGCAATATTGTGAGTCTAAACTGCCATGCCCCTGAAACTGCTTTTGGCTTTGTTACTCCTCTGTGCTGGCCTGGTGTCTGCTTGAATAGCTGCCCCTTGCTGCGGCACAAAGGGGGAGTTTATGGCAGCCTGCATTCCCCTTTTGGCTTTCTCTTCTCTCCTCTCAAACAAGAGGGCAGAGCAGGTCTGCTCTGTCTGAGCCCAGTGAGAACCAGTGGGTCTCAAGGGAGGGCATGAACTGTATGAAGGCAGAGAAGGAAGGAAAGCTAAAGGTAACACAGCATTCACAATCCTACTGAAGCCTCTGCCATGAGAGGAGATTGCCTAGAGATAGGTGAACAGAGACAGTGTTTCTAGCATTTCCACCATCTTGTGTTAGATGTCCATGTGCCTAAAGAAAACCATTACACTCTGAGGGAGCAAACTTTGAGGTCTTTTTGCTGCCTTCTGCTTTTCTTCCTTCCCTCGCTCTCAAAATAAGTCATTTCCTGAAAGATGTGTAAGGTCTAACTAAAATTCAGAGTAAACTATCTCTAAAAAATGGACTTGACTTTTAAAATTGACTTTCTTTAGTTGTTGAGGAAGCATTTGAAATGCTTCGAAGTTACTTTCTGCTAGTAAACTCCTGAATTTATTGATATGCCTTAATATAAAGGTTCCTTAACTTTTAAGAAAAGCTTTATTTTAGAAAAAGTATAGTACATGGAAAGCAAAGTGGGTTAAAAAGAGTGTTATGCTGCTGTTTTCATGTGTATATAGAGAGCATAATTAGAGATGAAGAAATCAAAATACCAAGGCTATCTAAACATGGAGCAGAGAGCTGGAGGATTGATAAAATTGTCAAGAGTCTTTTTCCTTTTGACTTAGGAAAGTCTGTAACAAGCCCTGCTGCTTAATTCTTATACAACCTGAGGGTTGTGTGTTTCAAAAATGGATTATACTTGTTTGTCATTAGAGCTTTCTTTTTGGATTAAGTGACAGTATTTCCTGAGATCACAGGCCTTTTGGCTATAGAAAAATATTAAATTTTGCAAGATGTATGCATTTTTGTATTTGAATAAAAGGAAGGAAATAGTCCATCTTGAAGACTTTCTTTGCCTAAACCTATTCCAGGTAAACTGGTGACCTAGAAATCAAGGGAGGTGATGTTAAGAAAACAGTATACTTAAAGTGAAATTTCTGGTTTAATAAGTGCCTTGTGTGTACTGTAAGGAACCAGAGGGAAAAGGCCTTTTTGATCTGATAGATAGTCTGAAGAATGACATGCTGCTTTCTTGCAGTTTTCAAAATGTCCATTTATGTTGACTGTTGTTACTTTGCTGTTTATGAGATGAAGAATATTTTCACATATTTCTGTAGCTTCTGCTACATTGTCTGTTCTAAGATCCTGTCTCTCCATATCTGATAGTTACTCATTTATGAAGGTAGTCTGAAAAGTTCGGTAAACTTGTGTTCCTTCTTCAGTGGTGGATTTGTGTTATATACCATGATCTTTCAAAACACCCAAGTAACCTAGGCTAATAGCAAGAATATTTTAACTGTGGCAATGTGTAAAATGGAAAAGAAAAATAAATATCTTAATAATGCCATACCAGTACTTCAAGCTGTGCTCTCAAAAAGGCTGTCACTAGCTGTAGTAGTCATTGAGGGTCAGATACGTACCAGAGTCTTCTTGAAGTCCTAGATAGTTGTAATTGTCAATGTTTTTATAAAAAGAGAATATGAACAGTGAATTTAGGTGAACTAAGTAATTTAGAGACAGGTCTTGAAATAGCTGAGAAATTATAGTAATCAGCTGTAAATAATGTTTCTGAATAGCACAGAAATTGGTTTTAAAGTGTTCAAAATATTTATGTCATCAACAAAAGCTCCTTCATGCTTGAGGCATATCACACAAGAACTTAACTTTTAATAAAATTGATTAGAAATACCAGTGAGCAAAATTATGTACGCATGCAGAGTCTTAGTCTTCCTGGGAAAAAACGTGGAAGTAGTATTTATACTAAATGTTGAGAAGACTTCTTTTCGGCTGTAGCAGTGAAAAGCAATGCTTGTTAAAGCATGAGTCAGCAGAAAATATGCTTGCTTTAATGTTAAGGAAATACACTTTGTATCCTTGACTTTCAGCTGCAGCTCTCTGTACCCTACAGTTTGATTATATGTATGTGACAGATTAACCCTTAGTGAGTTTGTGGCTGAAAGGAAAAGTTGGTGGATTGGAGGGCAGATCTGACATTCAGAGGGATCATGATGGGCTGGAGCTTCCTGGAGCTTTCAGACAGGTCCTGCATCAGAGACAGGAAAAATCCCTTGTGGCAGGCCAGGAACTGATTGGGATGTAGCTTTCTGGAAGTGGCTAATGGTGAACGAGAAACGGAGTGGAAAGCCAGTCGTGTGGTGTTGCATAAATAAAGATTAACTGGGGAGCTGCTCAAGCCCTTGTGCCCCCACTTGGCTCAGCACTTGTAAAGCTGCACTGGGAGTGCCATGTCCTCTTGGGACCCCAGGACAAAAGAAATCAGGGCAAACAATCTGTGGGCAAACAGAAAAGAATCCAGCAGAGTGCTGGTAAAATTATTAGGGGCTGGAGCATATGCTGTTTTACTGAGTGGGGGAGCTGCCTTATTTAGCCTGAAGATGAGGAAGCTGAAGGTGGATTTAATGCTGCCTTTCCACTACCTGAAAGGAAGGCCCCTAGAGCAGATGGAGCCAGACTCTTCTCACTCGTGTCTCCACTGGCAGTGGGGCTGAGCAATTATCAAAGAAAAAACAGTTACTACTTACAGCAGGAGGAAGTCTGATGGGACATTGGGAAGGGGGAGTGGGGGTTGGCTGGAGGAGTGAAAGTAGTTGAGTGGAAACCCATCGACACAGTCAAACTTCACTGGGCAAGGCCTTGAGCAGACTCATTTAACTTTGAGTAGGCAGCTCTTTTGGGGCAGGGTGAGGAGTTATTATTCGAAAGCTTGCCCTCCAAAGCACTTCCAAACTGAAGTTTTTCTGTGGTTCTTGTTTATCTTGTACCTCAGTCTTTGGTCTCTTAGTGCTATGGGTGGTTCTGCCGAAGTACTTCTGTAGTTCATATGGTTATTAGACAGTGGTAAACCACTGAGGATGGACAAGTTTTGTGTTTTTTAAACTTCGGTATTGGACGTAGTTTTATGCATGCTGCAAGTTGGTATTGCTTACATAGAGCTACAGATACAATTTAATTCCAAGCTTCATTTATGCTACTAAATGGTTCTAAGAAGAAACCATGAGTAGTCCAGACAAAATTGTGCATATGTGCTACCCCGAAGGCTACACCAGTTTGTTCACTTCTTTGGCTTTCTAAAAGGATATTGAAGTACAAGAGCCATGAATTAGTATTTCCTTTCTGAATTTCAACACTTTCCCTCATTTTTGTATTAATTCTTTCTGTTTATGAACTGTCTAAACCAGCACATAAACCCTCTCAACAGCCTTCTTGAAATAGGTCCAATTCTAGAGTCTCATAATCTCTGGTAGCAGTTGCATCACTATCAAATATAGAAACAAAATAATTTCTTACTATTACGATGTTTTTGTTGATAAGGTTAAAGTTTAGGGTGGAGTTTTTTAGTTCTTTTGCCTGCTATACTGCAGTGGGAACTCCAACTGTCTATATGCTCTTACCAGGGTTTTTCTTTACAAAGTATTTGTAGATGTATTTTTCCATTCTGTTGTAACTGCCCAGATTGTTTGTGTACGCAGATTTAAAGCTATGCTGCAGTGAAATGCATGGGCTGATGGCAAGCACTCGAGCAGTGCCCTTTACCCTCTCATTGATCCATCCTGTTGTAGTCTCATGTGGGTGAAGGAGACATGTCTAATGTAAAGATCCATGTGAAATTTCAAATTGTGTGAAACATGACAGCACTTGAGTTTCCGAAAATGACTGTAAGAGGCTAGTATGAGTGAAACTAGTTTTTCTAATTGCCTGAAGAACATTTCAGGCTGAGACCCAGGTGCAAAAGAGACCCAGCATTTCAGCCCTCAGCCTGGGCTAATCCTTTGTTGACACTGCTCAATAGTAAGAGTTCAGCAGTTGTTGTCTATGAACAATAAAGTATGATGGGATTACCAAGAACTTTTTTAAAAAACAAGGTATAAATTTGGATAAATTTCAATGAGTGCTAAAGGATCTCCAGTCTGGTGTAATGGAGGAAATGACAATTCTCAGTGTTTCCCTGTAATAGTTATTTTTCCAGCTGTTTTAATGGGTACTTTAAAGGCATGAATAATTTTGCTGATAGGTTTCTGACCCTACATGCATCATGTGGCATACTGTATTTGTAAATTTGTTTGAGGTTTACTTTGTTGCTTAATGAATTTGTCACCCATGATAATAGTCTCAGTACACAACTCATACTTTTTCTAAATACGTAAATAGATTATTTTCAAAGCTCCCCTTAGATTCTGTGCATCTCTGCAGTACTGAAGGCTAATGTCAGTCTGTCATTTGGGCATTCAGTGACTGCATTTCTTAGAAGTGAATAGTTATAAATAAAAGTGACTTGGCTGATAGGTTTCTTTTCTCAATTATTTGGTTATTAACTTTCTGATCTTTGACGTAAAATAGAGAAGTTTATATATTTCATTTTAGGCAAAGCTATATAGCAGTCATTATCTCTTATTTAAGAAATATGATTAATGGAGTCATATGAAACTTCTATACTGTCACTAATCTCACTTCTGTTCAAATCTTATTGTCATTACTTTAAATATTGTTATTCAGATAGGGACATCTGCCTTTTGCAAGTACTGTTTTTTGCTAATACAGAAACTTTCTGACACTTCCAGCAAGCACTTTCTTAAAAACAGATGGACTGTGAAAAACAAAAGTAACCAGATTTGACTGCTATGGTGGTTTAGATGTCATGCAGACTGCATAAGCTTTTCACGAGGGAGGGAGACAAGTGTGTAAAGTGCTTTTGCTGATAGGTAGAGAACTCTTCCTTGTTTACTGGCTTGATGAAAACTCAGTTTTGTTTTGATTGTTAAGTTTCCGGCCAGCTCCTTCTGTCTTTGTCCTGTCTAGCTAATAAACTAATTAGTTCCTACAGCTCATTGTAGCACTAATAGCTTCCTTAAGATTTTGCAAAAATAGGGGGTACTGATAGATAAAAAGGAGAGAAGGATGAATCCTTTCACTTAGGTTTTTAATGAGATTGGGGGGGATATTTGTCAGTGTAATGGGTTTTGTTTGTTTATTTTAAGCTTTGGGTCTTAAGGATTCTGTGAAAAGCAGTCACTTTTGGATTTTGTACTTTTGGAGCTTTAGGATTCTGGCACTCAGCCAATACTCTGCTAATAAAATCTCTTGCCAGGTCATACATATCAGTATGCAAACTGGATAACTTTGTTTCTGCTGCTTGCTTTAAAATTTTGTCTTAGTTTTCTTACACACAGCTCTGTTTCCTGTAGTAAAAATACTGTATCCCTGGAAAGATGTTTGGAGGACAGCAATATAAGGTTGTGAGGAGGAATTTGTTTAGAAGTCTTCAGATAGATCTCCACTGTGTGTACAGCACTGTCTTAAGATATCTGACTGCATTATGTCTAGCTAAGATTCCTGGGATATCAGGTGGATTGACAAAACATGCTCCATTACAGAATGCAACAAGTTCATAATTCGACTGTTGCAGATTTATCACTGTCATATTTGGAAACTACAGTAACTATTAGAACTTTGAACAATAGATTATCTTAAGCACTACCTAAGTGTTCAGAGAATAATCTGAGAGATATAAATTTTTAAATTTAACTGCCTTAAATAAGATTACCTGGTTTCCGGCGTGTTTTATCGGAGGTGAGGAACCAGGAATGAAAAACAGAAGTGAGTTAACTACACATAACCACTGCGTAACTCCTTTTTGTCATCCGGAGCCTCCGTTGTTTGCCATATATGCATGCCACAAGGGTCAATAATACTTAATCTTCTGACATAAATTTGTTCATTTCTTTTTCTTCTAGTTCATAAGATGTGTTGCTCATCTCTGGTGAATTTTGAGAACAATAAACTGTTCACCCAACTTTCCTAATTACTGTAATATGAGCATTAAACAAGTAAATCAAGCTAACATTTGTTTTATTTCTGTTCAAGTGGGATGTCTCCAAATATGGAGATTCCTTGTTTCAGTCTGGTGAAACTCACTAGCTTATGTAGGTCTCGATCATTTTGTTTTGTGTATCACCGTAACAGTTTTCTCAAGTGAGTTAGAAGTGGTAATTGAAGTATAAATCTATCAGTGCCTCCTGTGGAATGCCTGTTCACACATCTGTACTGAAAGCTGCAAGCCATTCTCAGTGCTGCCTCCAAGGATAAAGGAAGCATGCTAAATCTTCACCTTCCCTCTCAAAGAGTTCCTGAGGAGGAGGCAGTCATCCTTTGTGTTGAACATTTTAAGACTAAACCTCTGACTCTATAGATTGGAGTTCCCAAAAGTGGAATTGCTTGATTACATTCTGCTCCAGGGTTGTCAGTGTGACTCCCAGCCCAGTGAATGATGGGGTAGCACCCTGGTATGGGTAACACCCAGCATCCAGGCAGCTTCTCATGCAGGGCAGGTGCCTGCCTGCTGGTGCTGACTGTAGCTCAGGTAAGTGCCTGTCAAGAGGCACTTGCTGCTAATCGGGAAACAAGGGTGTGGAAGTACTTTCTGAGATAAGTATCAGGAAATGCTCCTACAGCATACCTGGCAGGAGTTTGTTCACAGTTTCTTGGAAATTCCTGCCTTGTGTTGCATTCAATCGGGAAAAACAATGTGTTATAAACCCTGCAGTATATACTAACCTGTGCTTTTTAGTGCACTGACAGGCATCTGTGCTGTATGCTGGAGTGAAGCAAATATCAAACTCATTTTCCGCAACTGTTTTACGTGTAATCAGCACTTTTGGAAGCAGGAAGAACCTTTGTCCTGTGAATACATTTCTGAATTTTACCTTGCTGCAGGGGGCTGAATTCTGTAACAGGTATACTCTGTAAGAGCCCAGCTTCTTGAGATTTGGCTGAACATTGTGCTGAGGAGGGAAGATTGGAGACTGTGTGTTCCTTCTGTGGAAACATCCACTGTGTTTTGTGTCTTGGAGAGTTAGGGCCTATAAGGAAATTGATCCCTTGCTCTTCCCCTTTTAAAGCTGCCTTCTCCAGTGAGGTTAGCAGCAGCTTTATTCATCTTAGCTCTTCATGTTCCTTTCTATCACTTTGGGTATTAGTTATTTGCTCCATTTGAATAATTGTTTTGCATGTCTAAAAGCCTTTGTTACTCTTAGACTTATGCTGTCCTTAATACATTTTAAATGTAATAAACTATGCAGTTCTTGTAATGGCCGAACAGCATGAAATGGTATGCAGGCTATTTTACTAACTCTAGTTACTTAGATAATAACAAAAATGTGTTTCAAACATAAACCTTTATTTTCAGGTTGTGTCATGAATCTGGCAGTGTATTTTCTGATCATGTCATGCATTGTTGCAGATTATTTTAAGATCTACATATCCAAATGTAAACCACTCAAAAAGTATTTCTCCTGCTTTAGTTTCTCTATACTTTACACCCATTGTTCATCTATAGCTTAGAACAATTAGATGATTTTAGCAGACTGTGAGACAGTATGGGCCAGTAATGGCAGGGAGTGGAGAAACAAGCACTGTTAGTTGAGGTAATGAAATCCATAATTTATAGCCCAATATTTCCTTAACAGTAGGAGATAAGATATGAGATAAAGTTGCTTTCTCTTTCAGTTCAATAAATCACCACATCACTGTTTTCAAAGGAGAATGCAGATGACCTACCTTTGGCTTCAGGCTAAATAGGGAAGAGAAGTGTGGGAAAAATAAATTCATATAGGTTAAACTTGTGTAAGAGAAGTTTTCATGTTGTTCCAGTTGTGTCTCATTTACCTCTTTAGGCTGAAAAAAAAATATGTTATTGATACTGACAAAGTCTAATTTTACCTTCACAGATAAATTTGAGCAGTTTTGGGCAATAAATCGAAAACTCATGGAGTATCCTCCAGAAGATAATGGATTTCGATACATCCCATTTAGAATTTATCAGGTAGGAGACAATAAAATAAAACCAAACTCTTCCACTGAGGTGTCGTTTATTGTAATCTGTTTTCAGAATTATGTGTTTCGTTTTCTAGCATTATGGCAGAACTTTGCATGCTCATCTTTACTGGATCCTTGAGTTGTATGGATTAGCAGAGAAAATAGACTATTTATTCTAATAGGTAGTTAACATTCATTATGTTGCAAGTGTGTAATACTTGAGAATGTGCTACAGCTGGTGTAGATGATGTTTGTCTGGTTTTTTTTAAATTCAACAATCCAATTCAATTGTTAAAAATAGCTACTAACTATGAAGAGTGCTTTAGATGCAAAATGCCCTGTGAAAGGTCTAAGCCAAACACTTTAGGAGCAACACTTTTCCCTTAACCACTGTATGGGCTTCTTTTCTTGTAGCCTTTTTAAGATGGAAGTAATGGCATAGATCTTGCATCTAGTTCTTACCTTTGTCTTCTAATTGTATACTTACAATCCAAAACCAGCTTTGAATGTGGTTTTTTTTCCTGTTTTAATACACCAGCACTTTATTTTTCTCCGCATTTTGTTTGGAGACATATTCCTTGGAATCCTTACAATTTTTCGATGTTTCCTTTGTTTTTATAGCATTAAGGTCGCAATGAAGTTTGGAATTATGTATGGTTAAAAGCTTATACAAAAACTTGTGTAGCTTCTCTGTAAATTAAACAGTTGTGCTCTGTTGAAATGTTTTAATCTATTTATATTTTAGCTTTGCACTTATAGCTATGAAAAGAAGGTCCTTTATTCATAGTACTGAATATTCTGATACTACTTTGGAACAGGTTATAATGACCATAGAAGCCTATACAGTCTTGCAGTGGGACTGGAGTAGATTTTAATGTTGGATGTAAGACATTTACTGTCATAATGAAACTGTAGATTGAGGACGGAAGTCAGTTATTTTGTCAGAGATCACAACAGATGGCAAGGTTTGTATAAGAATCAAAAAGTATGTATCAGGAAAAGTAGTACTCACAGCATTTTGTTTGGTTGGTGACTAAGTTATTTTCTTGTTCTCTGATAGGTGTGGGGTTTTTTTAAAGTCTTTTCATAGAAATCACCTAAACGGGTTTGCGAAAAGAGGCTTTGCTGTCTGAATAGTTTGCAGATTTTTAAGGTTTGAGGGAAGGTTTCTATGATATCACATGATTTCAAGCTAGTAAAACTTTTTAAAAATAAATAAATCAGTAAAATCTATCACTTGAGCCAGTAGTATTTATCTTGATTCCTATTACCTTTTTGATTGGAAACCCTTACTTGCTGTAGTTTAAACTCAAAATATCTAACTAAGAATTGAAGACCAAACACAAATAAAGATGATGCTGAGACAACCTTTGAGAAGGTTGGTGTATATTATTTTTAGTAATGCTGCTCTTAGCATTTCTAAATATTTCCAGTCTTTTTTAAGAAGTGGATGTAGATGTCTCTAACTTTTTTGTTTGGTTAGTGTGTGTACTGATTACTGCTTTATGTGTTTAAAGGAATTTTCAGAAAGCCTTAAGAAGGATGAGATTATAATTTAATTCCAAACAAGGAGTTAATTCCTGTAGTTTTAACATAATTTTACAGTACTTAGTGACAAACTTGCATATGGCAAAATAACTGATTCCCATGTGTTCTTCAGATGTATTTAACCCCCACCCCGAATGCATTTAATTTCCATTAGTGCTGGTAAAGCACGGCATTTTAATTGGTTGCTTGTATATCCCTAGGTAAACACCTGATTTAGCCTAAGTTTGTGTTGCAGTGGATATTTATTCCCTATGTGTCTTCATACAGTGTTTTTACAGCTATTTAATGATACACAGGTGGATGGCAGGAAATGATGAGGCATTGCCTTCAATCGGGAGAGTTCCTCCTTGTACTCTCCATACCTTCTATTACCCCAACTTATTAGAAGGAAATTTTGTGAAGGGAACTGTCTACAATGGTTTTTGGCAGCATGAGGTGGATGAATTTGTTTTCCTTCAAAGAAATGTACTAGATTATGATATCAAGTAAGAAAAACCAGTCTTAGGAGCAATTAAATATGAATTGGCAAAGTTGCTGCAGAAAAAATGCATTTAATAAAGTGATCTGGTAGATTTTTTTTCAATGAAGAATTCATTATTTTAAAAACTCAAAAACTCTCTCAGTTGTAAAGTTTGTCTATTAAAATACATATCTAAAGAGTAATATGAATCATGCCTCCTGTGGTGACCAAATCTGATGGAGTGTGTGGGAGAAAGAAATGGCAAAAATATGAACATCATACTTGGGTAAGTCAGAACTAAACTAACCACAGGTAATTTTAAAAAGCCTTGTCCAGCACCTCTTCTCTTAAGTATAACACGAAAGATTGGACCAGAATCCTGGCATCTACGGTAGATGATGTAAAAAAATGGTTGGGAATCACTAAGGATCAACTCGTTTGCAATTTTAGAAGTTAGCTAAGATAATCTTGGAGATTTTATTGCCAGCTCTCATATTCTGTTAGCTGTGTCGTATGGAACTTGAACCAGATAAACCTTTGACATAGGTGGAAACTTTTTCTACCAGAGACAGTTTAAAAACAGGGATTATATTTTTGTGGTACCTTTACTTCGATGTGTCAAAAAAGAAGTTCCCCACTTCATCACTTCAGGGGTGTAAGCTGCTTTGTCTTCAACTGACAGGTGCTCAAAACCTTTTTTGCGTTTTTATCTGATAGTACTGTAGAATAGAGTGCTTTTTTTTCTTGTTCTTTAATGTCAAGAGAGAAAATAATAGTAGCGTTATGAGTATATTCTGAATTCAAGCGTTGCTTTTCGTGTCCAGTAGTAGAGCTGGTCTGGGTTGTGGAATTTCCCCCTGTGTTTATAAGACCAGCTGATGTTTCACAGTCTAATTGAACAAACTGGCTGATAGATTTCATAAGTCTTTGGCTCCAGGCACTGTGACAGGGCATATTAGTCAGGAGAGGAGTCACTACGTGCTGATAGAGACTGCTCTGGTGAACTGCTGCCTGCTCTGGGAGCACTCTGAGTCTCAGTTGTTGTGCACTCAGTTTGCACTCATCCCCCAGTTGTGGTATCTTGCTCTCCCCCCATGTCATGCTCAGCCACTTAATCTTTCTTTTCTCTGGAGTCTGCCCTCTGGGATTTAAAGATGTATATTGTATTTCATTCTTGAGATTAAAATGGCAAACATATTGGAAAGAAAATGGATGAAAACTCTTCATGACAAGTTCTCCTGAGTTTTTCTAGAATTACAATTGCTTGAGGCAGGCTGGCTGTTGTGTGTTTGCCGGTCCAAAAAGGGATGTATTTGGGATTGTTTGCTTGTTCCTTTATTTGGTACTGTAATGAGCATTTCCTTTGCTTCTATTTTCTAATGGTTTTGATTAGCTTATTAATTTTATTGCTTAATTACGTAGTAGGCCTTAACTTTGAACAGATTTTCCTATCATAAGTCCCTTAAGATGTTGAGGTTAAGTTGTACAGTCACAAATTATTAGGATCTTTATCTTCCTTTGTAACATGAATGAAATTCTCCATACTTAATAATATGTTAAATTCAACACTTTGCTCTCTATGTCAAAGCTGCAGTGTTGAGATGTCTAAGTAGGCATAAATGTTTACCATGACCTGTCCTCTAAAAGTAGCACAGTGGGAGTGGGAAATGAAATATTTTAAGATGTTATTAATATCTGTCTCAATAAATGAATCAGAAGCTCAAGCATGGCCATTTCCAAGCAATTAAAGACTGTTTTATCCATATTTCCGCATTAATTGGCAGAGCTCAGATAATCAATTACAAAACCCATTACAAGTATGCAAATCAACAGCACAATTTGGCCCATGTTATGACAACTGTTAAAAAACTGATCAAAACAGATTGTTTGGAAAGATACTGGGTCTACCTGTAAAGTTTTCAAGTAATAATGAATCTACCCTTTTATGCTAGTAGATTATTAATTTTTTGTTGTTATTGTTGAAAAGTCTCCATTGCATTTCAAGTCTGAATTTGTCTGACTTGAGTTTCTAGATTCTGTTCACTTTAAAGTCATGTGACTTTCTGACCTCCCAAGCTTACTTATGGATTGATATCAGGAGCTTTCTTTGGTAAGCTGAATCAGTTGAGCTCTTTAAACCTCCTGTCACGAGGCTTTCTTATCAGTACTGAAGTTGGTTTTTAGTCATCTTTTCAAACGCTAGCTGATATTTTGATAATCCTCAAGATTAATATTGAGGTTAGGGAGACATAAAGTGCAAAAGTAAAGTTTATATTCATAGAATATTAAACCAAAAATGCTTCAAGCACTGGTGGAATACAGGTGAAGTTAGCTGCTACTTGAAACTTCAGATCTGAAAAATGTTATGGAAGAAATTGCAATGCAATAACTTGTCAAGCAAAAGACTAGAAAATGTAAGTGCCGTCGACCTGAAGAGGGCAACACAACACAGCAAGTTTCAGCATTTTGTTGGCTGGTGAGGAATGCTCTTGAACAGACCTGTGTGCAATACCTTATTTTTTTCCTTATTTATTGAAAATGATGTTTTGTAAAGGACCTGCTGAAAATAGACAATTTTTTTCTTAAAAACTTCCTCTTACAAGGAAGCAGTTTGAACGAATAGGAAAATCGTGAAATGGTGATTTGTGTAACAGAGCTGGGCTCAACTGAATTTCTGTGCTGAAGAGAAACAAATGGACTCTGATTTATTCTAGTAACTGATGGTTCAGTACCAAATAAATAGTAGTACACTTTTACCAGTTTTAAATTACTTCAAAATCAAAGCTCTATGAATGAGGAAGTTTAAAAGCTTTGTTAGGTAAATATTTTTCCTAGTGCCTTATGATCAGGGGAAAAAAACAAAGAAAGAAACCCTTCTATCTGGTATTGCACGGAGGCAGTGTGATCCTTAAACACTTGTTTTCTGAACTGGGTTGTTTTGTTCTGTGCTGAAAGTATTAGCAATTTGACTAGTTGTCACCTTGAGTTGAAGGTCACTGTCACCACAGTTGAGGTTCCATAGTTGCATAAGCTTTTCTTGTGCATCTCAGTGCACAGTGAAATGAGCTGGCTCAAACCAGTGCTGTTAAAGATGACTTTCTTTACATATTCTATATTAAGGAGTGCTCGTGTGGCTCTCTTAAAAGACTTAAGGAACCCATGTGCAAGATCAGCCTTGTGCCTTTAAGAATCTTGGTACAGGATGGGAGCTGTCAATCAGAGTTTCAAAGGAAAATTGAGATGATAAACTATTTGTGACTAAATGTGACTACAGTTTCCATAAATACGCCCAAGTTGTCTGTAAAACTGTCAATCTGCCTAGTTCAAAGCTATTGTAAAAGTTGCACAGTGCTCAGGGAAGGAGACACAGAGGAGATGGAGCTGCAAAACCTCGGTTTGGGTTGATTCTCTGCTGTGGTTGAGCTGTTACCAAGCTGCATGGTTTTAAGCTGGTTCAGGCCTGTCACTGGGAGCTACAGTAATTCTTCTGAGTTGAGTGTAGATGTAGTTTGTATACAGTGAATAAAGTAGTTTTGCTTGTATGAGAAACAGTTTGTTGAGGTTCTGAGTTATATCTAGTTTAAAAAAATTTAGGGATATACTGGATTCTGCATATTGGGGAAAATGGGTAGTATATTTTTTTAATCCTTTTTTTGTCTTGCAATACTTAAGATACTTGTAAATCTCAGAAGAATCTAAAGATATGAAAAACCATTAGAATCCTACTAGTTAGTAAACAGTTTTATAGATTTCTTTAAAGTCTTGAATGATAATGAAATATTGAACAGTTTGTGTGGGGAAAAAAAGTCTATTGCCAATTTGAAAATACCTTAATCTTACATCTTATGCACCCCCCAATTAAAAATTGGTAGTTACTTTTTAAACCAATTGGTATGGTATAAAACTCTGCAATTGTTGTCTTTTCCTTGAATTGTCTTATGATAATGGAGTTGGGTGTAAATAAGTTTGGGTAAGTGTTCATGCTACATGTTTGAATTTAAACCATGAGATTTGAATTCTTGTGGCTCCCTAAACTGTTTCATTAAGGTGGTACTCTTGTAGATTTATATGTCATCCTGAATTTGTTAGGAAAGTTAGTGTATGTATGCAATTTTTTAAAAATTGCACTTTTTACCTCAACTTTGAATTTTTATTATTAAGGATATGAATACATTGAGAGGCTGTGATGGAGACAATGAAGCAGTAGTTCAGTTGTGTTGGGTCTGTGTACAGTTACTCATAGATTTTATAATTTAAATGCAGTGCTCTTTAGTATATTGCTGTCTTTTCTCTGATCATTAAAACTGATCACTTTACTTTTCCATTTCACTTGCATTAGTCAGCACAAACTGATTTGCCACTTTGACCACATACTTTGTATTGTTGGCAGGTTCTTAAGTTGTGGCAAAAGGGACTTTGCCTACCTGAGGCTTACTGTGGAGCTGTATTCCTCAGAGATTGGTTCCTGTGCTCTGGTGTAATAGCAAAATTTAAAAAAAAAAATAGTTGGTGAGCTGCTTTGCTCAGAAAAAGGGAAAAGGCTGATACAGAACTTTTTCTTTAGAGAAATGAGGAATGTTGTCTTCAAGGTTTTTTTCTGTGGCTGTGCAGCATAAGCAATGCCTATAGAACTAAGCCTAGCTAGCCTATGATGCTGATGCAAAACTCTGCATAGATGACAGCCACAGCCAGTACCTGTTTTGACTTATCAATATTAGTATGCCACCTTCACTTATTTTTAAAGAAAATAGGTGAATAAAGCAGGTTAACTCTTGCACAGAATTGAGGATTATAAAATAAAGAAAGTGTTCCATTTTTCAGAAAGTACCAAGACTTCTATTTGCACTTTCCAGAAGAAAGCAAATTCTCTACTGGTAAATGTGGAATGTTACAAACCTGTGAGGGAGCGGGATATGACACCATACTCTAGAAATACAATATGAATTAGCAAACAAATTTTTGAAATTTTACTGCCCTTGATTATAGGAGTTCCTTCTAGTTAATCATTGCTGTAGAAAACTTCAGAGAATTATTTGATTTAATGGTTTGAAGTAGCTTGAAAGTGGTTTATGAAGTATTGTAGTCTTCACTGCTCTTAAGCAAGCAATGTGATGTTTGCTTTTGTGCATGTAAATCCATTTCTAAAGTTGTTTGCTTCATAGGTAGTCAGTGCTCAATTGCTCAATTGTTAAGTGAAGCTTAGGTCTGCATGTGCACATAAAACGCTGCGGCTGTGAAGAACACTATTGATTTGTTGTCCCTGACTCTTCAGATATCTTGATATTTTACCAGTTACAAATACAAATTCTTTCCTGGGAAGGAAATTTAATACTTCGACGCCATGCTTTTATTGTTTGTGTGTTTGTCTTCTCATGGCTCAACAAAACTGCCTCTTGAAGCTGTTTTTTGTATTTAGTCTCTGCTATTTCTGGCTGTGTAATGGTAGCCTGCTGTCTGTTCTGTGTGTCTCAAGTGTTGACTTTCTTCTGCTTCTTGGATGTGTCCAATTCACCTGACACTGAGTAATGCAAGTTCCGTTGTTCAGAGAATACAATGCTACTTTCCATGCACAAGAAAATTTGATAAATCATTTGAAAGACCAGGCAACAGCCAGAATGTGGTTCAGCCATGCTTGTTGGGCATTTTGAGTGGTACTTCTGCAACTTTTTGTATGGAATTGGAACTTTTAACAATACATACTCTTGTTAAAAATGACCCACAAGGTATAACAGGACCTTAGCACTGGGACCTATGTCAAGGAAAGTAAATTGTATCCTGGGCTGCTGTAGGGCAAGAGTTGTCAGCAGCTTGAGGTAAATGATCCCTCCAGTCTACTCGACACTGGTGAGACCACACCTGGAATCCAGTTTTGGGCTTTCCAGTTCAAGAGAGACATGGAGCTATGGGATGAGAGTACAATAAAGGGCCACTGAGGTGATTGAGGAAGTAGTGAATCTAATGTGAGAGGAGAAAAAAGCCTGTGGGAGCTGGGACTGTTCAGCCTAGAGAAGAAAGGATTTGGGGGTGGGGAGATCTCATCAATGTGTATAAATATCTGTCTGAACATCAGAAAATACTTTGTTTGTAAAGATGCATCATGTTGTC
This sequence comes from Orthonyx spaldingii, assembly GCA_013397795.1. Taxonomy (NCBI): domain Eukaryota; kingdom Metazoa; phylum Chordata; class Aves; order Passeriformes; family Orthonychidae; genus Orthonyx; species Orthonyx spaldingii. The sequence continues at coordinate 1,227,376 of VZTJ01006358.1, read as the reverse complement.
CACACTGATTTGCACTCAGTTACAGAAACTGAAGCAATGCCTTCTATTCTGAAGTGTTACAATGTACTCAGCCCATTAAATTTTTAATCAGTTTGTTAAGGGATGCTTTCTAACTACACATATCTTTTTCAGATAAGTAGAACATGTGGTAGGACTTCAACTTTGAAATGTTTTACATGGTTCTAATTACTCGTTTTGTTGTTATTATGTAAAGTTTTTTCTAAAAGGTTGTTAGGAAGCATTCTTTGCCAGTTTAAATAATACGGAAAAGGGTGATATTTTAAATGGCTCTTTAATCTTTTTAAAGATGAGGAAGTAATTGCCCTCAACAATGTAAGGGAGAATTAACTGAAATAGTTGCCATATTTCTCTGTAGATTTATAATAATGCTGAACTATTGTTAGTTGTGTACAAAGTTAGGATAGAACTGCAGTTGCTTCATGAATGTGCTCTGTTCAATGAAGGGCATCAAGGAAGACACGAGTTGTTGTCCATGAATGATTAGGAAAATAGTCCTAAACCATTCATGATCAAAAATGGTTCAATATTATTGTCTAGACATAACTGTAATAAGCCCTACTACATAAAATTTTAACTTTATTCCAGATGTGTTTATAATTCTAGTTGTGGCTTTAATTTGACTACAGTCTTGGCTAAGATACTAGATAATTTTGGCATTATTACTTGCATCAGTTCTTGACATAATATTTGCCACATGTTATGGGGGCCATTGTTAAGGTCTGTTAAAGCTTCCACCAAGAAAACACATCATATAATTCATCTTGCTTTTAAACCAGTGATCATTAATGTCCAACACCACCTAAAGGTTTTCCAGCTTGTGTAATACTGTTACGAGTGCTTTCAAGAATAAAAGAATTTTCATTTTACTTGATGTTGTGATTCCTTCACATGAGTGATTGTTATGATGAATACCTCCTCATCTAAGAAGTTTTAAAGAGGTATCCAAATACACATTTAGTATGACCATATTAAAGCATATGTGCATGTATTTATAGAATTATCTTCAGCTTCAATCTAGTGATAAACTTCTGTACTACTAATTTAGGTGACTGGAGTTAGTGTAATTAAATGTATAAAGCGTAGCCTGTTTGTTGAATAATTTTGTTGTTGTTTCAAGCCTCTTAAAAATAGTAGGGAGTGTAAAATTCCTGTCCATCATGATAAAGACCTTCAATTTCATGAGGAAACCAAAGCATCCCTTTTTACAACATAACTGCAGAAATTCTGATACAAACTCAAAAAAGGTGAAAGGATTTATTTATTTCTATAAGTTAAACTCAGATATATATTGCAATTTTTACAACCACTGAAAATGTCTAATTTATTAGAGAAATATAAAATGTAATATGGGAAAAACAGATAATTTGATTTAACACATTTGTTGGTTTTACATCTAGTCCTACAACCCACAGCACATCCTGTCAGTGACTCAATTTTTGTGGTAATTCTGGGTAGGTGTGTTGAGAATGTGTATTCTTCTTCTTTTTGTCTTACGGGTTTTAGTTATATGTTGGACATATAAAAGTATTACTTGGTTCTTTTATTTTAAAAAAAAGTTAATTCTGGTTTATACTGAGTTGTACCTTGTTCTCTGAACAGTAATGTGATGTTGCAGATAAGCAGTTCAAAATTTTGAATGCTAGCAAAAGCAGTGCCAGCCTTATTCAAAGCACACAAAATCATAATTAGGGCATCTACTTGATGGACTTTGCAGAGACTAAAGAAATACTAGAAATAGTCTTTTTTTTTTTTGAATGTTATTCCAGTCCTAACATCTTAGAGAGTAAGTGAAATAGAAAGATTATCAAAGGTATAGAATAAAGCAGTGGGTTGTCTGAGAGAGGCCCTCTATTGCTTGGAATATTCGAAGAAGAGGAGAGGAGCAATGATTACAGGATAAAGGCATATCACGTTGTGTTTTATGCCTCCTGTAATAGAAGCTCAAAAAATACTAATAAAATTTGAAAGGTGACAGATTTCAAATAGATAAAACAAGATCATTTTTGTGTGTACTTTAGCTTGTTGAGCTGAAAGTCACCTTTATGAAAGAGATGGAAGTTTATTTTTTAAAGTTTTTTTTTTAAAGAAAAGAAACAAAACAACAAACCCCCATCAACTCCCACTCAGAAACATTGCTGTGCTTTCTCCACAATTAAATACTCAATGAGTCTGGTCTAATACTAAGCAAAAAGAAGTCAGAGATACCCATCCTGAAATATCAGCAAAACCCCAACATTTCAGCACCAGTGAAAGACCAATATTTCAGATGGGGATTTGCAGTATCTTGCTTTTGGACAGGCATGGTGTTGTGATGGTTCTGTGACTACAGCATCTCATCAGCTTTTTGGTTAGTCACTTTTACATTCTGCATTGAGATTTTTAATTGAAAACATTTCAACAAAGTATAAGACATCTAAAACGTATGGAAAAATATTTTTGAGCAAATATTTGCGTAATTTTATTTTCAGGGACTATTAATTTTCCTGTTCTGTCTTTTTTATATAAAATAACTTGCATCATTATGCAAACCTTTGTTACTTCTAAAGCTTCTTGGTTGAGTTTAAATGAGTTTTAAAAAAATGGTTCTATGAAATTAAGAGAGCTTTTTTTAATGTAAAGTTCATTACAAAGCAGCACCGACTATGAATTTGACAAGTTATTGAAAATATGATGGAATATGTAGGACAGTCTCAACTTTTATGGTTTTAGGTTGCCAGCTTATACACATGTGGGAATTGTAAGAAATTCTTTTTTTACTTTGTGGGTTCAGTATGAAAGTTCACTCTTATTTGTTTGAATATTGAGGACCAGCTGAGTGTTTAGGCAGAAAATCCAAATCCCTTCCTCTTGATGAAAATACTGGTGACTCTGTGATTTTTCCAGATTAAAACACAGTGGTTCATGAGTTATGGTTTTCATTTTAAGATGCATCCTTATAAAATATCTGACTAATTAAATTGTGGATTTCATGCAGTGTTTGATGTTGTGTTGATTCTGAAAAGGACCAGGCAAGCTGACAACTCTTTTCTTTTTTTTCCCCAGGATGATAGGAAAGAAAGAGTTACAATTGTTAGCACAGTATGTAACTATATAGCTTGTCTCTGATCCTGTGAGGATTTACACTGCCTTAAAGGGCCTCTTAAAACTTGCCCTCACCTCTAACTCTTCTCAATGCTAGTATACCTGAATAGGTAACTTTAATCTTTCTCACTGTGGTGTAGTTTGTTTTCATTGTCACTTTCCTATCATTGATAGGGTTTAAACTTTCTCCTAAACAGAGTGAAGAGTAAAAATAAAATAAAAAAAAAGATTTGTGGTGCTATGTAGTAATACAGAAGAATGAGAACCTGCAGTTCAGTTCTAGAAAATATGTTAATTCAGAGAGGAAGATTTGCTTTCATATAAATACAATAATTTGATACTAAATTGTGGATTGATCAGTGTAAAATGCACTGCAATTTTTAGGCTCAGTGATTGTCTTCATATGCTCATGTACTTGAAACATTTGCTCTGTAGAGTTTGGCAATTACTGATTGACTTTCACCTGTTCTATCCTGCAAATGCATCCAGAATCTTTTGAACAGCTTACAGCTATGTAGAGGCTACGCTGTAAAATGAAATAATTTTAAAAGCACTACATTCTGTTGAAGCTGTGGTCATTTTAGTAGGCAAAATTATATTGTATGAATATTTCCTTTAGATCTGATGTAGATTATTTAAAATCATTATCAGTTATGCAGTGATATCTTCATGGGTTAGATTACAGGTAGTACTCATGATTGATTAAGTAAATATTGTACAAAACACAACATTATGTAAGCAGTTATTCATGGTGGCTGTTCCTTTACCTCTTGTTGTAGTAAATAGAATCATAGAATAGTTTGAGTTGGAAGGGACCTTTCAAAGGTCATCTAGTCCAACCCACCTACCATGGGCAGGGACATCTTGCACTAAACCAGAGTGCTCAAAGCCCCATCCAGCCTGGCCAGGACACTTGCAGGGATGAGAAAACTAGAGTAGACAGTTGTAGTCAAGTTGGTCTTACATTACTACACTTGAAAAAGGGTGATGGCAAGATTTTTCTAAAACTATTTATGCTCCTGTATGACTAAGGTACTTTGAAAAGTTATTCTATAAATATTGTGGAATGTAGGATGGGACTTTTCTTTGAACTCTTTTAATGCATAAAGCATCTGCTGCATGTAAGGGCAGAAGTGTGTAAGCATGTTGGGGTACGTAATACTCTGGCTGTAGGATTAGGTTTGTCAACCACAGTCTTTGTATAAACAACATGCAGTTACTTCTATCATTTTAACATTGATGAAGACCAGTGATTTTTATTTACTTTACCACATCTGTGTTGCTTAACACTTAAAATGCAAAATGGAATTCATTTTCTGTAATGTTTCATGATAGCAGCTAAGGATATTGTTTGCAGCAACTGTGTGGGAGACTTGAGAAAATACTACTTTGGCTTTTTCCTCTTGGCATTAAATTATTATAACCAGGGAAAAAATTGATCATAATTTATTAATAAATAATGAGAAACTGCAGTACACACTTAGGAAATTCTTATCTTAAAATTCTGATTACAACCTTTGCCTGCATGCTTCTGTTTATGTCCACTTTAGCTACTTCAGACGTTAAGCATTTGGGATCTATGACTGGACTTCTGTCACTACCTGATTATTTTTAAAAACTAAACTTGGTACAAAATTATTTTGACATAACAATGTTTTAGGGGGGGTTATCTTTTTTTTTCTTTTTTTTTAATGTTTCGCGCGTGCATTTCTTCAACATAATGTGCCAGAGTTCACTTCTCAAGTGTGGATCTGTCTGAGGTGGATGGATCCTGCTGGCTGTGTGCCTCCCATCATTTTTCAAATGTTCAGATATTTCATTAGCACTGTTGATATCCCCATATTGCTCCTCTGCAGATATAGAGAATTGACTACAGTAGTTAGGAAACAACTTCTGATCAGTCTTCATAAGAAACACTGGGAAAAGACTCTTTTTCCATATTTGAAGACTGTTAGCAAGAAGGAACAAGTAGCTGTGTGTCAACTGTTCTGCCCTGTACTGCTCTGGAATTACTTCTGAGTTAGTGTACCACTCTTAGGCAAAGACTCCCTGCCTGCTTGTGAGTGACAGTTGTGTTGTCATTCTTTCTTTGAGTGATTGTTGTTTCTGCCCATAAATCTCCACGGGGAATAAAATACCTCTTGATGTTGAGTTGTTTTGTTTCTATTTTTTAATTACTACAGTAGGATAGGAAACACTTTCTGAGAGGTAGGAAACTATGTTTGAAAGGGGGCAGTGGCTTGTATTACTTGTTCCAATTAAGATAGTATGTGATGAAACTCTCATTTGTGGGAGCCCAGTCACCCTTAATGCAGGGTACATCAGTTGCTTTTGGGAGTTAGCTCCTAGCAGAAAATTGTCAGCAACAATCTGGTGCTAGATTAAAATGTTTGGGTTGGTTGAATATGAGATTTTTAACTTCTCTCCTCTGACTCAGGTGCCAAGTTTGGGTGGAGATGTCAGGTTATCAGGAAAAAACCTTTGCCTGTCCTTGCAGTGTCAGGTTCTTGCTGCCCCTGGAGCTGCTTTTACAAAAAGCAGGGACTGGGAGAATGAAGAACTGCCCACTCTAGAAGATCAGGTCCAAGAACACCTAAGGAACCTGGAGCTGCACAAGTCTGTGGGACTGGATGAGAGACATCCCCACAGATCCTGAGGAAAGCGGCACATGAAGTGGCTAAGCCACCATCCATCACCTTTGAGAAGTTGTGGCAGTCCAGTGAAGTTCCTACTGCAATGTAACCTCATTTTTTAAAAAGGGAAATAAGAAAGACCCAGGGAACTACAGGCTAGTCTGTCTTACCTCGGTGCCCAACAAAGGTCATGGAGGAAATCCTCCTGGAAACTATCCTAATGCATATGGGGAATAAGGAGTTCTGCTTGGTCAGCCTGGAGAAGAGAATGCTCCAAAGAGACCTTCTAGTACCTAAAGGTGGCCTACAAGAGAGCTGGAGAGGGACTTTTAACAATGGCATATGATGGTAGGACAAGGGGAATGGCTTTAAACTGAAAGATGCATAGTTGAAATAATTTTGAATTCCTTTGCTTATCTGCAGCAGAAGTGGGCCGTATATATTCTTTACATATGACTAATTCCTTAAGTAGGCAGAAGATTCTAGGTTGCCTGTCAAAGCACAACACTTTTCTTTTGTAAGTTGGTAGTGTTTCTTGCAGATGAGATAGTTTGAAATTTTCAATATAGAATCTACTGGGAAAAATATCACCTGTTGAGCTGTAAGGGTACAATATTGCTTTGTCTTGGCAAAATATATAGGGATATGTTGAACTCCTAAGTTTGTGCTCACTGTTTTTTTAAAATTAAGTATATATTAAAATGGTGTTTTTTAAAGCAAGTTGTATTCCCATAACAGAATATTTGGGGCTTAAAAAAAAATAACTCTCTTGTATCCATGACACTGTCTATAAATTACCTTCACAGTTTTTCTGGAGTGACAGCTTCCTTGCAATTGTTAATAAGCAAAAACTTCTCTGCATTTCATGATATGAATGAAATGCAAGTTGTGGTGGCGGGGGGGAATGTGGAAATACCAGATGTTTGTTCTGCTGCAACCTTTAGTTCTGTCCTATCATCTACCTGTCTCAAATGCTAATACTACATATTTGCATGGTCCTTAAATTGTTGAGTTTGGTGTTTTTTTTATTAAAACAGGCAACAACAGAGAGACCTTTTATACAGAAGCTATTTCGACCAATTGCTTCAGGAGGACAGTTGCATACTTTGGGAGACCTGCTAAAAGATGTGTGTCCTAGTGCTATCACCCCTGAAGGTACTGCAGAAATAATTTTTGTCCAATAAGATAATTAATTTTCTGTTGATTTATTGGGTGTTTTGTTTTGTTTTGTTTTTAATATGGGTGTTTTGGAGGTAGAACTAATTGTCAGTACCAGAGTTTCAGATTTCATTCATTCCTGGCTCTTTAGTGTGCCCTGCATCACCTGCATGGTTTCAAGAGGATAAGACTGACTCCTTAGTCACTCCTGAAAAATTAATCTCCAGAAGTTTTATTCTAAAATTCCTGTACTCTTTTGCCATTATGATGGTCATAATAAAAACATTCACATGTTGTTTTCTGTACTTTAAAAAAAAAAATTCTGAAAATGTCAGCAGGTTTTAAGTTCTCTTCAATTTTGTATTTAAAAATTGATAGAAATTGAAGATGTGTTCAGAATGCTTTTTTCCCCGTCTTGACATCCAGCCTTTTAAAATGTACCAAAACGGGATTTTTATAAGCATATAGTAGTTTATGTATGATTATGAAGTAGTATTTTGTGACCAATTAATGTAGCATATTATTTCATACAATAGCATTTGTTGATCTACACTTATTCAGAAAGTAGGCGTTTTTTGATGTAATTGTGGTCTCAAAGCTTACAAGTGTTGGAACTGTGATATACGTGTTAGGGGGGATAAATATAATAGTTAGGCACTTTGCAAATTAAGGTCAAAATTATTTAATGCAAAAGATTTTTCATTTGTTCTTGCTGTTGTCTTACCAGTATCTGTAAATGAGGAACTTTTGAGAAATGTGTGATATTCTAGTGATCATCTTGGCACAGAATTTACTGGTGTAGTATCAGCATCTTGTGGCAGAAAAGCACTAAATTTGAAATCAATATAAAATTCTGTAAGGTTCTGTTGTACACAGAAGTTGCTTGATTCAAAATTAAACAGTTGTCATGGATTTCTCCAAGTATTGTGATCTTAGAAATTCACTGAAATATCAAAGTATTTTTTCACCCTTGTTTAACACTTGTTAACACATGGAAACAATTTCCAAAAATAACAAAAGGTAAGAAAAATGTGGAATGTTGCTAACCATGTGTCTATTTTTCATAATGCTATTATAAATTTCGGAGCATTAATTTAAGTAATACTTTCCATTAACGGTCCAAAAGATAAAGGGAGATACCAATAGATACATGAATGTTAGCACCAGTGAGTTTAACCATCTTTAAGTACTTAACTGACAGTATCCTACAGACCCTACTGAAAAGGTACAGAGGGATTTTAAAAAAATCAGTGAGAAGAATGGATGTGTTTGAACTTGGAAGGCAGTCGAGCACAAATGAAATGAAAGCAACTTAGAAGCATTTATGCACAAGTTATTCCAGGATTTAGGGGATGATAATTTTTATGTGGATTTGCCAAATCTGCAGATGGTGAATGTGCTAGTTACTGCCCTTATTAGAAGTGTGAATGTAATACAATTCTATCTGAATACCAGTGATGATGCTTCCCATCAGCAGGCCTTCTTTTCAGATGTCGACAAAAGCACTAACCTTTAATAGCAGAACAGAAATATGCTGTGCTAATTGCTTGCTTCATTTTTGTTAAAAGCTAAAAAAACTTACATTTACTCCACTTGGACAAAAAAAAGTTGGAAGAAGAGAAACTAAAGTAGGTACTATTCTTACACTTACAATGAGGGATGTGGAATTTAGTGGGTTTTGGAGTGTTGGAATATGCTTGTCTGTTCCTGTATACCTCTGCTTAAATTTGTCCCAATTTTTACTGAGCAACTTGCAAACTTAAGAGTTTAATAAATCTGTTCCCTCACATTGGGTGTGGGCTATCCAGATCTCAGCACATTTTCTCCTGTAATGCAGCTTTGTATTGTAGCGTCATTCTGTTGTTCCTCTTGTATTGTGAGTGTTCTCCTCCCCTTCTGGTACTAAAGAGAAGGAAAGCTGTCTGAGCTAAATGCAGAAAATAATGTGGGCTCCTCAGGAGATGTGGGGATAGACTAATACATAGAGCCAGTGGAGGGGGGAGGCAGACTGAACGAGTAATTTGGAAGAAAATGACAGATCTGGGAATCATTAAATGTAATGGGAAGAGCGACTGTAAACAGTGTGGCAGAATGAAAGAGATTGGGGCAAAAGCCAAAACCTGACATAATAAATGTGAACACCTGGACAGAGTAAGTGGCGTAGGAGATGATAAAAGGATGAGGGAGAAAAAGAAGCGTATTGCTTGTGGAACATGCACAGAGTTTGTGCATCTGTGGAAGAATGGTGAGTAGATACCCTGCTGGCCAAGTGATTCGGAGAAAGGATTTGGAGAAGCAAGTTGAAAAGAAGGGCGGTTTGTGCTGGCAGAATGGCAAGCTGCAGGTGAAGACTTGTTCAGGTGGAGCTGGGGATAGTCAGATGAAGGACTGAGGAAAACCTGTTCAGGGTTTGCTGTACCCCAGACAGGAATACAAAGTAGAAAATTAGGTATGGCAACATGGAAAAGAAAAAAAGGAAGAAGCAGAATTGGAACAAAAAAGAGGGATGATAGAGCAAGGTTCAGACATAAAGGAAACTGATCTGAAAAGATGGGTGATCATGACAGAAGTGATTCTTACTGCTAAGGAACATGGACAGAGAAGGACAGTGCTGGTTTAGGCTTGACTTCTAGAGGTCTTCATACTCTGTTCACTGATTATGCAGCTTAGCCAATAACTGAATTTGATTATTCTCTTGCTTGACTAAATCCACTCATTCATTATTCAAATGTAATGTGCACCATATTAAGTTCATGCTGTAATACAGCTTTGAGCTATTAAAAAACCAACTCACCAGACTGCTTAGTGCCACTTTTGAGTTTTGCCTGTAGAAATGTTAGCAGTCATAATGAGGAAAAGCATCACTCTTTTCCATCAAGTAGACTAAACTCCCAAGACTACAGAACCATAGCACATCTGTGTGCTACTGAAGTGTCCATGAAACCCATTCAGTAAAATAATTTTCTCTCTGATGCTGGATCACTGAGAATTTAACAAGCTTCCTCTGTCAACAGATGTTCTATTAGTTCAAAATATAAAGGAGATATGGGCATAGGAGAGTTTAATTTGCAAGCACATTTTGGAAACCTGAGATACTATATGTAAAGGTTTTACTTCTAAAGCAGTTGAAATTGAATACTTGAAGTTTAGGTGTCAGAACTGCAGGCTGGCTGTACAATCCTTACACACTTATCATTCAGCTTATAATCACTCTCTACCTCTCATCTCTCTTTATCATCTGTGAGACTATTGTCTTTCTGCCCAGGCTGAGCATGTTTTAGTGTCAGGTGTATGTAGTGAAAAATCACAGTCCTGATTCTTGAAAAGATAAATCAAGAATGAATGTGCTTCAGGAAGTATGGAGGCTGCTGAATACTGCCTTTGGGAACTGAATTTAGTTCTTTTTTCCCTGGAGAATTCATTCATATGTGATCGCAGGCTAGCTGAGTGTTACCAACCCACCCATTTTATAGAGGGGAGCATCAGAAAAATCCAGTGATCAGCGTGAGCATTCTGCTGAACAGTTTGATTGCTTTTACTTGAAATCAGTGAGAGCTCTGGGCCTTTGAGTGTGCAAACCCCAAGCACTTGCCAAAGTAAAGTTTAGGCCTCTCATAACTATTCTTCTGTCCCACCCTCCAGAAAAGGAATGTTTCTGGCCATAATATCGCTTTGACTTCAGTTTATGATCTCTAAAATGATGATAATTCAGTCTCTTTCTAAAGGCAACTTTTGTTAAAATGGTTTCTGAAGGAAAAATAGATTGTAGTCAGACATTAAAAATTGTCCTCTTTGGATCTTATTTAGTATCTTCTAATATTTTTCTTGTAAACTTGCATGATTTTTCTTAATTTACACTTTATTCTAGTGGAGGCATTAAAGCAATATTGTAACAAAACAGAATACATTATCAAATATTTATTAGAAAATAATGAAAAGCTTTTTCACATCTGGATTTTCAGACTATTCAGTTATCAAAGTTTAGATTTACTTAATTTTTCTGAAGAAAGGGGATAAAAGTAATATCTTGTCAAAGATATGCTTAAAGGTATAATAGATACTGGAGAAGCAAGTAGATTTTTATCTTTTTACTCTTCTTTTCAAAGTAATCTAGATATTTTTCCAAGCTGTATTTAACCTCCCTCTTTAATGAATTAATTCACTGGTGACATTAACTGCATTTTTTCTTCAGTGCAACACAATCAATATGAGCTTCTTTCTTTCTGTTTTTCTCCATCTGTTGACTTTTTTTTCCCCCTTTACTCTATGGTTTTCTCTTTTCCAATGACTTTTCATTCAACTGGAAGCTTCATGGTAATTGTGGTGGTTGCTTGTCTGTGGTGACATCCGTAACTGAGCTTTGTGCCGTGGGAACACAGAGAATATATGGTTTTCAGACTCAGCATTTGTAGCCGTATATGTGAGCTGTTCCTGCTGCCAGATTCTTAGGGACCACCTCAAGAAGAGCGAGGGAAGGGTTTCAAGAACCACCCACAGTGTCTGTATGCCTTTGCTTTAGGAAACATGGATATAATTAAGTCTTCCTTTTAACTGCACTGAGAAAAATATTTCAATGAAAAAATATATTTATATATATGTGGATTGAATATATGCATTGATTACCAACTGTTGAAAACACGGTGTAAAGAGTACTGTCAAAAGAACAGGTTGAATAACGACCTTAAAAGATTGATAGTGAAAATAGTCTTTGTAAAATGCTGTGTCAATATTATTTTGGACAGTTAGACTGTGGGTAACGGTTTAGAATACTGCGTTTTATTTAAATTAGCTTATGAAACTATTTATTCAAGGCTTTTATTGTTTGTTGAAGTGCTGTAAAAAATGAAACCTTGAACTGTTATTATCCCAACCCATACTTTTCTGTCTCTCATCAAACTGGTCCTTTATTCAATTATGTATATATTTAATTTTTTTTTAATATACATATGTGTAAATAATTTTTTTCTGCTTAATGAATTCTGTACAGTGCTCACCTTTATGAGTTGCTAAATAGTTTCATCTCGTTAAGTTGTTAATCAGAGAAAAACTGGTGGACAAAAGGCTTTTTGTTAAGGGGATTGTTATACCAAAGCAAAAAGTGGCTTCTGTTTAGAGTCCATCCTTTAACTCTTCAGATTGCAAGGAGTGTTGGCTTTATCTTCTCTTGTCCTCAGTCACTGCAGTTGAGTTGGAGCAGAGCATGCAGTATTTGGGAACCCATTTGTCAAAATGTGTATCAGGCATTTTATACATTACTAGTAATGGTCAGAAAGTGTAAAGAAAAGCAGTACTTGGAATTAGAACAAGCACTAAGAAGCCAGTGTAGTTCCTAAAACTATTGCCAATTACATTCATTATCTTGACTGTAAAGGATACCCTATTTTTCTAAAGCAACAATGAGAATGGCTGTCTGTTTTAGTAGCAAACACAGAATCATAGAATGGATTGGAAGGGATCTAAAAGTTCATCAAATTCTAACCGCACTGCCATGGGCAGGGGCACCTTCCACTAGACCAGGTTGCTCAAGGCCCCATCCAACCTGGCCTTGAACACTCCAGGGATGGGGCATCCACAGCTTCTCTGCACAACCTGTGCCGCTATCTCACCACCAGCTGAGTAAGGAACTTATTCCTAATATCAAATTTAAACTTGCCCTCTTTCAGTTTAAAGCCATTTCTCTTTTTCCTATCACTTCATGCCTTGTAAAAAGTCCCTCTCCAGCTCTCTCGTAGGCCACCTTTAGGTACTGGAAACACCTTTAAGAATAATAAAATGTTCAGAGAACTTTCAAGGAAGATGCACTTATTTCACCTAGCATTACTCCTACTTCAGTACTGTACAGTACTTTCTTCCGGAAGGCTAGGTTAGAACTGATCTAATATATAACCCTCTCTAATTTTGTGTCTAAATGAGTATTTAGACACAAAATGTGTTAAATCAGCTGTTTTCTCATTAGCTGAATAGTTTTTCTTTTTACATGGTTCCTGTTTAGGTGCTTCCTAGGCAGTGGTTGTCATTATGTGGCAACAGAAACAATAAGGCCACACCATCACCTTCCATTGAATATTGATACATTTCATTTGTTTCAGTTATTTTCTTTGTTCTGATCTTCCTGTGTTGACATAAAGTTTGCCAAGCAGTGAAGTCCTTGTCATGTTTAATAAATATTAAAATCAGTATTTTCCAACTAATCCAATAACCAGTTCCTCTGTATTGTAGCCTGCTGTAATCTTTCTTTAAGACATGTTATATTTTTGTGTTGAGTTACTGCAATAATAAGTTCTATTTTATCAGTTATGCAGCTGTTCATAAATTAGTCACCTCAGTCTGAAATTTGACTATGGATAAACCTATATTGTGTATTAGTATATTTTTTATTTATTGTACTTCCATAATAATTAATTCAGTTCGTCTAAAACCTGCATACAATTAAAATAAAATTTGGGAGTTGTTTAGTCATATAGATATACTTAGCTTACTATTCATGGACCACTAGTCCTGACTATCTAGAGTTATTGAAAATCCTTCCTGGACAATGGGCAATTTCATTTCAGTTTTCGGTCTTTTAAGGTAAAACTTTGCAAGTTCTGTGCTTTGAACATAGTAAACTGTGTTTAGTTCTTAGTTTACTGTGATCATCCTCTTTTGGAGGAGTGTGTGGTTACTTGTATTTTATGTTTGCTTCTCCCTAGTTGTTCATACTTAAATCTGACGCAAGCTGGTCAGTTAGGTTTTGGGCGACGTGTCATTATATGTGATCCTGATGGCAGCATCAGGAAAGAGGGGTACTTAGTTTTCAGTTCTCTTTTCAACTTGCATTGACTTATCTTATTTTCTGTCATGTCAATGTCTCTTCTTTTTCCCACTCATGTTCCTTCATTATCTATTCTAGTAATAGATAGCTCTTACTATCTTCGTTACTCTTTAGTATCTGCTTTTGCATCCTCTAAAACTTACTCTTCTACTTCTTTGACTAAGCTCACCATAATTTATATAACTAATTTTGTAGATTTTCAAACCTTGGCTGATTTCCAAACAGGAGTAGATCTAGTTCTCTGGGGCAGTAGATTGTCAATAGTCACTTCTGTGTTAGTTTTTTCTTTTTCCTTTCTATCTTTTTGTCCTGTAGTATTCTATTACCTAGACTTCTACTTCAGTTTCCTAGAGTTTTCCAACAAATTTTTGTGTCACTGGATATGAAAATCTAAAATATTTTGACACCTAGGGACTGTGCCTCTCTATCAGCATTCTTCCATTTCCCAGTTTCTCTTGGTTTTCATTTATCCTCCAAGATGACCAGTGTCCTGGTTAGTTACTCAGCGAAGTCAGAATAAAGTTGTCCAGTGTCTCCCTTCTTATTCACCATTTTACACTCTTGAAATTGTACAAATATCCTTTCCAGCCAACAGTCCAAAATCCTATAGTTTTGCTTCTTGTACACTGTGCGTCATGTAGTTTTGAATCTAAGCTCATGACAGATGGCTTTTTAATTTTACTACGAAACACCCATTCATGAGGACTCCAGGGTTAGAATCAGATTATTCTGATTATTCATGCTGCAGCCTGTAAACTCATTGTCTGATCTCTTTTCCTATGCTTGTGGATGCCACTTGCACAGACAAAAGTTGATTCTTTAATTGGACAGTTCTTGTGTGGTAAAGTTCAATTGTCTGCAGTAGTTCCAGTTCCAGAAAATTAGGCAGTCATTTAAATAACTTCAGAGTTATTACTATTTGTGGGAAGATTTAGTGGATTATGCCGGAACAGGCTAAGATAAAGCTTGATATTGCTTGTGGTCCCTTAGACCGGGTTGTTATAATTTCTATGCAGGTAAGGAAGAGAGGATGTTAAGACTGTGTTGTTGCCTGCAACTACAGCATAAGGTCACATACCTGATACGGTAGAACGTTACTTATGGGTATTCTTCCCAAAACTGACGAATAACAAAATTATCTGTCCCTGAAGGAGATAATACCATGGCTACTCTCTCCTACTGTCTAAAATTCTCTGTTTTACTCAGATTAGGTGGATTAGGTCACCTGCTTACAGCAACACTGTCATTTATGACAGATAATAAAATTTAAGTCTTGTCTATCTGTTGCTTCAAGGAAGTCATGCTGCGTTTCCCCATGATTTTCTGTATCTGGTGATAGTGTTCCTATTGCCAATTAAGGGGCCTTTGTTTCCAGACGTAATATAAATTCTGAACATTAGTGTTTATCAAATTGGAAAAAAAAAAAAAGAATAATTCACATCTATTGAAAAAAAAATATTTTGTTTAGTACACATTTATGAAGTTCCTGTAAATGAACATCCTAATATTTTAAACAGTTCCTTTAGAAACAGTGACTCATCTTATTAGGAGAAAGGGAGGAACACAGTATGATCTGACATAACTACAAAGCAACAACTGCAAGAGGAAATACTGTTGTTTTTAACAGAATGCTTTGAAGAGGCAAAGGGTTAAAATGATATAAAACAGAGTTCTGGGGAGGGAAAGATTTTTCCTCTTCCACACCAGAAATTTAAGACATTGGGCATAATGCAAAGATAAAAACTGTATAATGCAGAAGAAAGCAGTTTTCTTCCACTGTTATCATGTCTAAATAATTCTGGATACAATTTTAATTTGCCAGTGTTGTTGAAGTCTTCATAAAACTTGTTTTGATTTTTGTCTCATGCTTCCTTGAAGACTCAAATGGTAAACATTTGGACATAATGACGCAAACAGTAGGCTATCAATCAATCCCAGTTTTCACAGCATTGTTGTTCATTCAGAAAAGCTGTGTGAACTGACCTCTTTCTTCAGCAGTGTCATTAGTTCTTTCAGAAATAAAACAAGGATCAAAAAGACTTCCAGGATTTTTCTCTTAAGACTTGCTGTACTGAATGATTTTGTAAAATTAGGGATCAACTGTTTTCAATTAACTCTTCAGCTTTTTTTAATGTATAATGTATGAGAGACTGCATATTAATTGCTTTTGTTCTCCCTCAGTTTTCTAAGCATTGGCTTCCAGTAAATTAGTTAAACAGAAAATTGAATTTAGATTAGATTTGCCATGTAGGCTCCTAATTTTGATACAAATGAGAAATTGTGCAACAGAAGGAGGTAAATTTATGCAGTGTGAATGTCTTTGGATAGACATGAAATATGACTGGGCTTGCTCTGCCTGAGGTCAGAATTAGCTTGACTTCAGGCTTACTGTGGGAATTGGAGCAGCACAGCACCATCCTGGTCCTTGCTGCTCCTGTGGTGAGCAAACTGAGGAAGTCTTTGCTCCCCATGTCTAACTAGTAAGTCTGATTGCATGTGCTGTCTGCAGACTGGTCTCTGCTTTTCACTGCTGTGGAGGTACAGTGTTGAAATACTTTCCCAGGCCACCTAAATTTAGAAATATAACAAGCCCTGGGCAGTTTTAGGCAGTTTATTAGCCACACTTTCATCCCACATGGCTATGAGAGTATTGTGAAGGGTTAGAGGTCTTGTAGAGTGTGGGTGTACTAAAAGATGGTTAAAAGCTCAGCAGTGATACAAATTCTAATCCAGTCTCCTCTATGTGAGAGTCATCTTGCAGGCCACAACTGACCTTCAGACCACTGCTTAGGCTATTCCCCGCTCCTTGTGTCCTTGACTCAGTGGTGCTTTCCATGTTGGAGGAGGTCATCCTGTACTTCTCCTTTCTGGCGTGAGTCATTGTTTGTGCCTGTTATCTTTTCCTAACTAGGCCATCTGCTTGGATGATCCTTCTGCATCTGACTTTCATTTTACTCCCGACTTTTTGCTTTTTATTTTTTTTTCACGCCCACAAACACCTACCTGCCCCAGTTGCCTTTTTTTAAGTTGAAGTGGAAACTTTTTTTTTTCTGTGTTAAAATGATATACCTTTTGATTTAGTAGTCTGTTTGGATCAAAAGGGGTGGAAGTCCAGAGGTTATCTTGAGATTATAGAATTAATAGTCATGGCTGCAGAATTCATTAATATAGAATTAATTTGTCATGACCACATGGAAAGGTGCAAATAATCTGAATAATGTGGCAGCTGTGCTTCTTGTTAGCCATCTTCATTTCTAAATGAGCCCTTTACATAATCAGAGGGCTTCTGTTGTGTGCAGGATGTTCTGGCTCAGTTGCTCTCAAAAGAAAACAGGGGGTATGTGGGGCTGCATGTGATCTTTCTGCATACAATTTCTTGCGAAACAGCACCCTTGGTTTTAAGGGTTTCTTCAGCTTTACCTCAATTGACTCTACACAGATTATCCATTTGGTAGTTTATGAGTCCTTTGCTCCTTTCCTATTGGCTAATGGGATGAAATTTAATAAGTCCAAATGCCAGATTCTGCACCTAGGACAGAGTAGTGCAGAGCACAGATATAAACTGGGAGAGGAGTGGCTGGAGAGCAGCCCTGCAGAAAAGGGTCTGGGGGTGCTGGCCAGCAGCAGACTCAGTATGAGGCAGCAGTGTGTCCTGGTAGCCAGGAGAGCAAACCACACCCTGGGATGCATCAAACACAGCACAAACAGAGAGAAGAGGTGATTATCCTGCTGTATTCAGCATCCGTGAGGCCTCACCTGGAGTGCTGCATGCAGTTCTGGGTCCCACAATGTAAGGGTGCTAAGGTACTCCAGTGCCTCCAGAAGAGAACAACAAAGCTGGTGATGGGGCTGGAAGGCGTGTCCTGTGAGGAGCAGCTTCCTGAGGAGGGAAAGTAGAGAGGGAGGTGCTAAATTCTTCACCTGGTATCCGGTGATGGGACGTGGAAATAGCTCAAAGCTGCACTGGGGAACTTTAGGAAGCATTTCTTTACCATGAGTGTGGTCAAACACTGGAACAGTTTTCTCTAGAGTGGTGGTCGATGCTCTAAGCCTGTCACTGTTTAAGAGGCATTTACACAATGCCCTTAAAATATGCCCTAGCTTTTGGCCAGCCCTTGATTTCTCAGGCAGTTGGATGAGATGATCATTGTAGGTCCCTTCCAACTGCAATAGTCTATTCCAGTCTAGTCTTTCCTCTTGCATCCAGCAACTTTGCTAACCTCACAAGAATAATGTGCTGTTTCTTTGTGACTTAGAAGTGGTTTCTGGGCATGCACAGGCATGCACATTCAGGAGGGTAGACTGTAGGAAGAGGTACAGCAAATAGGGAAATAATCCTGTTTCTCGGACAAGCCGTTGGAAATTTGTTCAGCTTCAGCTAAATTTGTTCTGCTGGCCACCCAATAAGTTTTATTAGTATCAGACTCCAGACTATTCTCTTTAAATTAGTCAAAAAGGCCAATGACTTTATTCAGGCACAAGGAAGTTTTTTAAGTCTATCATTAACAGTAGTAGTATGAAATGGAGAAAGTAAAATCTTCCACAGAGCAAAATAACTTTTTCAAAGTCGAGCTTATTCTGTTTGAAAATCACAGGCCAGCATTTCTAAAATTCTCTCCAGAAGAGAGATGGGGTTTTTCATCCTAGAATAGTCTGTTCTTCCTGGGAACATCAGTGTCCTACCACCAATTTCCTGACTGAATGCCATATAGATCTGGAAATCTAGGCAGTTAAGAAAAGATTGTGGAAAATTAAAAATTACTGACAGAAAACCTGCCTGATTTCTAGTTATCTGCCATGTATGTGAGTTTTAGGAGAACTGTTGGAATCAAAGCATCTTGACAAAGTGTTTTGGTTATGTTGAATTTTCAGTTTTAAAATGAGTATTTTTTGTGTTTTAGGAGGAGACCTCAGGTTCCTTATGCCCTGTACATGTTGCAGTGTGTTGCCACAGAATTTATCACTTAGATAAAAGATGAGTGAAGAGAGACAAAAAGGAAGGAGAAATTAAGAGGCACAGAGGGTTGATGTGGCTTGTACCTGGTCACACTGAGGTCAGTAGCAGAGTTCAGAATTGGATTTTCTTGTGTTGTGATCTGAGTCAGTCTGTCTTGCTCCAAAAAGGCCACAGAGGACACTCAGTATGACTGAGCCATCAAAAACTTCACAGGAAGAAACCCAAACCAAACCTTCCTTCTAGTTTCTCGTCTATCCTTGCTCACAGAAACAAGCATGTCAGCAACAGCTGAAGTACACAAAGTACATAGATTTGCAGGATATTTCTTATGGTTAGTTTCATAGAAAATATGACAACGCCTTTAGTGCTGTAACTGGTGCAAGAGTAACTGGAGATTTGGGTCTACCAAAGCTTTCAGGAGACAGTAACAACCCTCTGTGAAGACCCACAATGTGAAGTTCTCAATCAGGATGCGGCAATGCTCAAACAGATTTAAATGATGTGGTCTCAGTGTTTTTATTTATACTAGTAAACAAAAGAGGGCTAGAACATGTGTTGTTTGTGCTGTATGATTATTAGCAGTTCTCCAGCGTAATTTTGGTCAAGGCCAATTAATACTCTCCCAGCAAATTTGAGCAGTGTTCATGGATTAACAGTCTGGGGCCTATTCTCAATAGGCAATAGAGGGGTGAAGATAATTTAGCTGAATAGGTGTGAACTGTTCTCTGGCATTTGCACTGAAGTTCAACGAGTGGGTTCTGGTGCATTTTATGAATTATATCTATACCTTTAAATTGGGTGTAGATGTGTACTGTGTCTTTTGGGCTGAGTAAAATCATTCCCATCATCCTGACATCTCTCTTGCAGTCTGGTTCTGTTTTGCCTTGATACATATGGGTGTAACCTGATTTTTCCAGGAGATAAACCTCTTACAGGACTGGAAAGAATAGAATCTGCAAATCTAAAGGACCTACGAAAAATATTAAGAGAAAAGTAGCAGTTTTACCAATAACAGAAAGGGGAATAATCCATATGTGTCCTACTCTCTTCTCTAAGGATTCAGCAGCACTTGCTAACAGTAATTGTCCCCTGCCTGAATACCTCATTTTAATCAGAGATTTTAATAACTTCACATTTAGTGGATAGATGGTGGATAACTTTATATTGTACTTTGCACCTGTAGCCGTTTTCAGAATACCTGTTAAAAAATAGAGGTAAAACTTTTCCTTATATCAAAGCCAAAGTCTTATGCAGTGGTTTGGCTTGTGGACAGAGGTGCTACAGTCAGTGAAGATTTGAAGGCACTTGTGCTCCTTGTCCTTTTTCCTGATGGCATCATCACCACATTTACAATGGCAAAATGCAGCGAGTCTCTACACTTTGGGAAACTTCATAGATCCAGTATCTTTGTGCAAGCTGTCACCAGTCATTTAAGCCAAGAAGCCACATGTATGGACCAGGTACACAAACAGATGCCCTTCTGACACTTGTGATGTTGGCCATCAGTATCCTCAGATGGAGGGGTGGTTGCAAAGCCAGTTCTCTTTAACACTGCAAACTGATGCAGCCAAATTAGTGGTGATTAATTTCAGAGCTGTGTATGTTTGTGTTCTAAGCTTTATGGATCTATTTTTCTACTCTGAAGTGGAAAAATGCTTTCTGAACTCTAAATTAAAAATATTTAGGCTATGAATCAAACTCTCACTAAAAATAAAGATTATGTTATAATCTATCAGTTTTGTAGCCAACTGTCTTAATATTTTGGAATGGAAAAGCTAAAAAGAACTTTTGATGAAAATTTTCTTCCAATTTTAACTCTGACCAGGTAGCTGTTTTGAGAAGGAGTTGCTATTTTTTTTTTTTAAAGTTAGTATTCAGTGTAAAGAGTCCTGCAAGTATTTCATTACTCTTTTCACCCCTGAATTTGTCAATGCTGAATTCATTAATTTTACTGTGGTACAGATCTCTTAAATACTTTAGTCTACTAGATGTTCAAAAGAACCTACAGTATATGTACAAAAAAAAGTTATTTCATGTGTGCAAACTCTACAGCCTGCTTATTACAGAATTTATTTTTCAATGGGTAAGGGCCCGGAAGAAGCTAATGTAAGTATTTTAGCAAGGGTTTGTATTTCTCTGATAAACAGCACTCCCCTTCTGTTTGTGATCACAGGATGAAAGCTCTTTAAGCTTGTATATGTACATTTTTACTGCTACATCATGTAGTGTGCTCTTAAGATTGAGATCTCATTCCCCAGGAAGCATTTCTGTCTAAGATTAATTGCCCTTTTAAAATCAGTGTTTGATGTATTCCTTTGGCTATATCCTGACTCACTTTAACCCTCTTTGACCTGACCCCACTGAGTGTTACCGCCATGGCTGGAGCAGAAATCCTTCAGCCTGATGTATGCAGTACAGACTTGAGCCTGTGGTTTTTCACATCGATGGATTCAATTAGCTGAGTTTTTACTGATCAACTTAGCAGAGGTTGAAGAATTTGTCAGACATGGAACAAAACTGTCCATACTTTGAACATAATTGAATAGCTCATCTCAATTTTCACATGTTGTTTGCTTGTGAAGTTGTTTACTTTGCTAAATAACATAATAATATTATTCCTGGAAGTAGCATTTTTAAAAAGAAAAGACCAGTTTATTTTTCTCTAGTTAAATAGGGGAAGGCACAAAACATGAGATAACAGCCATTAAGCCTTCAATCTGTATGTGTTGCTTATCACTCTTCAGCCAAATGCTTTTAAACAGTAGTTATGACCCAATGTCCACTTTTGAATTTGTTGTATTAAACTGGGCAGATAAATTAGCAATTAGAATTAAAGCTTGAAAACAAGTGAATGTGCTGGTCT
Organism: Orthonyx spaldingii; assembly: GCA_013397795.1. NCBI lineage: Eukaryota > Metazoa > Chordata > Aves > Passeriformes > Orthonychidae > Orthonyx > Orthonyx spaldingii. The sequence continues at coordinate 1,205,849 of VZTJ01006358.1, read as the reverse complement.
CTTCTGTATTGAGAGTGATTTTTCAGAAACAGTAATCCTTCTTTGCTTTGCTAGGAATAGGTCTTCATTTGATTAGCTGAAAAGTTCCTTATAAAAGGTGGACGGCCATTAGGATCACAGAATATTTGCAGGCATGATGTGAATTATAGTAACTTGAAAATGAAGTAAACTTGAGGTTGAAAGTTCAAGAATGCCATTAAAAACCTTGAAAAGTGTATGAGTGTGCATATGCTTAGAGGATATATAATATGATTGCATAGAGAATTTGTTATTTAATTGTTTAGCATAATAGTATTTTGAAAACAATGACATTATAAAAGTTCTCACAAACTAGTAGTAACAAGGTCTTTTACAGCAAATTGATTTGCTTTAGACTAAACTTTATAGAGATAAATCTTTATCAAATGTGGTTTTTTTTTTTTTTTTTTTTTTTTTCCAAGAACCACATCGATCACGTTTAACTCCCTAGCTGTATAGAGAGATAGCCCTAATTTCTGAAGGTCAGTTGTACACAGTTTGGAGGGAAGGGCAACCTGAAATCTAATTAAGGGCATAGTGCATCAAAGGGTTAACTTATTGTAAGTCAAGATGCTTGCTGTTCAGAAAAGCTACACAACTCTTAAAAGTGATTTAGCTCTCTCTCAACAATGGAAAACATATCATGGATGAGTTGGCCTCAATTTGTCACGCATTCAAGTGTTTACACCCTGCCTGTTCCTCGTGTATCTAAATGTGTTGTGTGCTTGCTTGCTAAATGGAACAGCAGCATGATTTACATTGAACTTTGTCGCTTTGTTCACATATGAATGGCCAAACTTAATGCATTGAAGAAAATTGTTCATAAGCCTCAGCTGTTAACCCCAGCCTTTTGTAAACTACCACAGGTTTATTGGTAGTTCAAAGCTGAGGCTAAGGCACTGATGCTAAGAAAGCAGGGTCATAAGGATATTCCCTGGGAGTTTAGTCTTATATTTTTTTTATTCTACCTGAAGCTAGATGTTTGGTGGGAAGCATCTTTGGCCTTGTAAGGTCTTCTAAACCCTTTAAAGACTAAGATGTCAGATGTTTAAGAAAAGTATTTTAGGGTTCTGTCATAAATTAGTTTGGGACTTATTCCAAGAACCCCATTAAAAAAACTTCTATGAAATATACAAGAATAAAAGAATAGTAAAAACTAACAACAGCGAAGTTTAGTTAAGTAAAGCTTAACCAATTTCCACTCTCTGTCTGCTTTTCCATTGAGTTGCATCAAGTCTTTTACAGAAGGAAAAGTTCCCTTGTCTTACATGGTGTTACTGTCAGTGTTAACTGTTCTGGGGAATTGTTAAAAATAGTCTGCTCAGGCTTAGTCTGCTTAGTGATGTTTTGGGCCAAATTCACTTTCTTTAAAAACTTTCTGAGTGGACTAGAAAAAAAAGTTTTCTAGTTTACTTACGTGCTTTCTGGCTCCATGAGATTAGAAGTATAAGCCAAGTTCTCATAAGCTGCTTCAAAGCATCATAAACTTTTACTTGTGGTGATTACTTTGATCTGCTTTTTTTGCTATGTTTCAGAAATGTGGCTATCTAACCTGAGGATAGACTTGAGGTAGAAGATGACAGGAAATAATAAGAGAGAAAAATTGCATGGAGAAGAAAATTATGAATGGGGTGATGCTAAATATTTGATTTCATCTCAGTATTTAGTGATATTTAATGTAGATGATGATAATATTGCATATAATAATATTGCATTTGTGTTTTGGGGATAGAGAAGGCTGGACTGTGCCTGAATGTAATCTAAGGGATATTATCATACAAGAACTGTGACAAAGTTTTTTCCTCTCCTTTAAGTCATAGATGTCTAAATTCAAGTTGAGATGTTTATACCACAAGAAGTTCACGAAGATATCAGCCAACTGGCCCGTGTCAAAACCATGTAAAGAAGTAGAGCAATAATTAAAGCTAGATCAGTGAATATGGATTTAATATCAGTCCATATTTATATCTTGCTTGGAGTTGGGCTTTGTAGTCAGGTACCCTGCAAGAATAGAGTTCACTGAGGTTCATACAGGTCTAGTTGTATCATAGCATTTTGGACAAGTAGTTCTTATGAGGGACTCTGGTAAGATGACATGAAGGTGGTGTAACAGTTAAATTGAGACATGTTATATGAGTGACAAAACGCTCCAGGACTGAGAGACTGATGTTTCTGTCTCTTTATTTTGGAGAAGAGTTTAAAAAAATCAAATTCATAAGTTAGAAAAGATAGGTTGAGCAGTCTTGTTCTGTTATCTGTAGGTTGTTCAATAAGCATATTAAAAATTAACATTCCTTTTAAAAGAAATTTTAAAATATGAAGTTGTAGATTTTATTTACCATACCCCAAACTGAGAACATACATTTAGGAAAACAATGACCTTCAGTTTGAGCAACTGAACTCGCGTTACTACCCATGGTAAAAATGAGTGATATTGTCTTGTTGCTGACAGTGAACTAAATCTACGTCATGGTTTATTTATATTCATATTGGGCAATTAGACTCTATTCAGAAACTGTAATTCTTGTTCTCCAAACTACACCTTGCATTTGGAACAATGCTTATTTCAGTCACGGAATCATTTTGAGAAAGAAATCTGTACTGAATAACGCACTGACCTTGTATTTCTGTGTGTGAGTTCTTCACCTTAAGTCAGCTTCAGTGGTTTTCCCCAGTGCTGGTGAGATATGTAGGCAGGAAGGAAAAGTCAGTCCTGTGCTTTCATGTCACATATCAGCATCTAAAATTTTTGAGGTCAGAGGAACCTTTGTTGTGGCTAGGCTATTGTAGAGTTGGCTTTGCAGAACTTTTTGTGTGTTCTTGCTCATGGTCAGAGGATACTGAACAGCCTATCTGCTGATGTGATCCAGTGTCTCATCTGTGTGTCTCCTTAAACTGATAATCATTCCAACTTAGGGGAGAGGAAGAGAATAAGGATTTTGGTAGTTTATGTGTGGTTGAAGTGAGGTTAAAAAGCATGTTAAGATTGTTATGGAAAATGAGTCACTTCTAGCAATAGAGCCTACTACTGTGACAAGCAGGGTTATTTTTGCACAGGATGGAATTCACAGAGAAGGACAGCCTGGGTTATGCTGGCTGAAATAGGCTAGTGTGAAGCTTCTGAAAGCTCATAAGATTTTATTCCTAGTTTAAAAATTCTAACAAAACCCCCTTGCTCAATAGAACATGTAGTAAACTTAGACCTTGAAGCTATAGTTTCTTAAGTATGAAATATTTGGTTTTAATAAAGAGAACATGTTTGCTGTCTGAAGTACCTGTGCTGAGTTCATTCAAAGAGCAAATGATCATTTGGTCATGAGATTTGACCAAAATCAACTTTTTTAATGCACTTCCCATGAAATTACATAGGTATGGAGCTCCTGTTCATACTCAGCTGAGTAAGATTTGTTGAGAATACAAGTTTGTTTTTCTATTTGATCCCTTTATATTGAGGTTGTCATTACTGTGGAATCAGAACACCTCAGCATATTTCTGTACCTTGGTCACTATTACACATACACATGCCAGAAACTGATTGCTGATGTTCCAGTTAGATTGTAGTTTATGAGTGGAAAAGCCTGTAATAATGTGTTAGTTTCTGATACTGTCTTAAAGGTACTGAAGGTAAGTAAAACACAAATGTTTGATTTATACATGGGTTTAATTCATTCTGTAACTGCGCAAAGAAATATTTTGCCATGAATTAAAAAATATATGGTATCTGCCTATAGTAAGTATTACAAAAGTGATGTGAAAATGTTCATAAATACTCCTTAGCCTAATTTTTTTTGTATTTTATGAACACTTTTTTTTTTTTTTGTAGCACACACAATGAAAATAATTGTGAAGCTTATTTTGTTGTAAATGGTATCCTGTCTTTGTCAATTTTAATATTGGACATTGGACCAGTTTTGGACAGGTTGCTGTTAAACTAAGTAGATGCTCTTTGTCAGTTTCAGGGCTAACAAATTAAACCATTGCTGACTATATTGAGGTTTGAGGGCTTTTAGAGATGCTACCTACTTAAAAGTGCAAAAAGTGAAGTACCTTCATCAAATGCTTGTTTGCTTCTTTTCTGCTACCAATGCAGAAGTCACTGGTGGAGAATTTCTTTAGACTACGATGCTTATTTGGGGCTGTCTCTTCCCTGTATGTCCTAGAATATCCAACCTGAGGTGCCTAGAGAGGGGAAGAATAACTTCAGCCACTGTCCAGTGCGTTCCTACCACGTTACAGATTAGAACACAGTCTTTGAAATTTCTTGCTAATATACAATAGTGTTTTGTAAATAAGTGCACTGTTTCATATGTGATCCTTGATGCTAGACCACAAACCTAGCCTTGCAAGAAGGAAATTTTCACTTTTGCTTACTGGAGATTTAGCCTTGCCCAGCTTTGGCTTTAGGCTTTCAAAATTGGGTCAGCAATATCTTTCAGTAACAAACTTAGTGGTTGCACACTACATTACTCACACAAAGCATGTTACTGAAAGCTATGTTTCTGTAAGTAATTTCCTAAGAGTTCCTACAGAGTTAGATTAAAATCTTTCCAGTGAAGGTAATCTTCCAGTGTGCCTCCTCAGATTCAGAGATCGTGAAGGCATCAGGTGCTGAGCACACCTGCCAGATAATCTGAGGAGCAGAAGAAATAGGGAGGAAAGCAACCACACCACAGTCACAAAAAGAAAATTCTGCTCCTTATAATGCTGTCCCCCAAGATGAGTTTTCCTACAATATGGTATAGCCTATTGTCAGGAATACCTTTAGTATCATCTTCTCCAGAGCATATGATATATTCTGAAGATAAGCAACCAAATGTCTGTGGCCCATTTCACACGTGGAAAAACTGGCATCTAGTTATGTTATGCTATTAAAATGCTGCCACTGCATGAAATGTGGTTGTGTTTACTCCTTACACATTTTAGTGTCCTTGTCTATAGTCCCGTGACCTTGTATCATTTAAGAAATGCATTGTTTGCCCCTAATTTGAAGTACCGAGTTCTATTTGCCTTTTTAGGGCTGTAAAGCCAATTTTATAAGTGGTGCTGCCCCTTACCACGGGCGGATTCTGGGACTTGCTATGCAGAGAACTTGCATACTGAGGATTCTAATTGAGTACTCCAGGGGCACTTTTGCTAAAGCCTGAATATCGTGTATTGTCTATCGGTTAAGGGATTAAGCCTGCTAAATTGCCCTGGCTTGAGGCCACAAATCAGAAGGGAGGTATTTCATCCCACTAAAGAATTTTAAGTGGTACATCACAGATGTAGTCTGGCTAGAGGAGCTGATCTTGTGTAGGTGAAAGGGAGTATGTCACTGCAGCACTGGTGAGCATTGAGGTGCTAATCTGGGTAAAAACTCTGAAATAAATACCTGTGACAGAAACAGTGCCTTCTCACTATTCTGCTCTCAAACACTTGAATCTGTTTCAAAAGTAAACCAATCTTTTCCCTCCATCTTCAGTTCTTTCTTTTAAATAATAACGTAATTCAGTAGAAAAAATTTATTTAGATGCATCAGTGGTATGTGCAACAATCTGAATTGATGCTGAATAAGCTAATTTTCCTAATACTGGGTAGTTTACTTTGCAAGCAACAACTTCTACAACTGAAGGAAATAGAAAAACTTGCTGTGTGATACCATGACATTGCACATCTTTCCACCTTCTCTGGAAACTACAGATTTTCTTGTTTGTTCTTCCTCTGTGTCTCGCTAATTCCTGTATATTGAGGGGGTTTAAAGGAAGCTGGGTATTAACAACAGTGAATATTGTAGTTAGGGCATTCCCCTTAAAGAAGGGAGAGTGGACTCAAGATGCCTCAGGTTGAGGAGGGCTTTGAGCCACTCTCTCAAGGACTCACTTGAGGTGCAACAGCCACTCTCTCTTGTTTCCTTCCTGCAGATGCCTATATGCAAAAGAGAGTCCTTTGCCAATACTTTCTTGTAGTGGTTTCCTCATCAGGAACACTGAGCCACCTTATGGGTGACAGAGAAGCAGATCTCTTCTTAAGCCCTTCACTTCAGAGATTCTTGTTTCTCTCCATTTTCTCCATTTTCCAGCTCCATTTTTACAGAGCTGGAAAACTCTTCTGACTTTACGTGTTATGATTAATTAGCCTAGGTCTGGTCAACACTTTAAGTGTTGCAGCCTTGAGTTAGGGTCTAAGTTAAGTGAGTTGAATGTCTTAAAAACGTCTTAGTACATAACATGTTAGCATAGTTATCTGCCTTCTGGAGATGGAATATTGTAAAGTTTTACCTAAAAGCTTTATCATCTGTGCTTATAGCTTGTCTCTAGTAACTTTAGGGGGCTATGCTACCTTCTGTATTGATACAGCGCCACAAGGAAAGCAGAAAAAAAAAATCATTTAATCTTGGGACAACCACTCTGATAGATGACTTAATTTGTTTTAAGGTTTTTGGGGTTTTTTTTTTTGCAAATGCCAAACCGGTGTTTGTTATTTGTTTATCACTTCAATAATATAAAAATACTCTGATTTTAAGTAGCACTGCGAAAACTTACAAAACATTTATTGCTATGTTTTTATTTTTCATATATTTCCACTTCATCTTATTCCCAAGAGTAATTTGCAGCAAAGTAAAAAAACCACCTTGGGTCATGTGATAAGTAACCTGTAACTCAGTTCTGACAGGATTTTAAGAGGATGGAAAAAGTTGGTGAGGTTACTAGAAAATTTGAACTTAGTGGTTTTGAGGAAATCCTGGGGGTGTTTTCACTACATTACTGAACACTGTAAAATGGATATTGACAATAATGATATCATCAGGTCTGGACCCTGTGCACTGCAGATGAGCAGAGTTATTTGCTCTAATTTTCACAGGCATGATCCAATTATATGGAGTGGCATTACTCTTTGAAATTAGGCCATTTAAATTTCATACCACTAATTTAAATATATGTTGTCTTTAGCAACTTGTACACTTTGTAGATGCATTTTGTCAGTTTAAAAAGACTTCTTGTGATCACGGAGTACAGGGTGGGGAAGAAGAGGACAGTAGTTGGTGTGTTGAGATGCATCCAAAATCATGGAAAGAAAAATACTTTGTATATCTCTTAACCTATTATATCTCTAAAACAGGTGGATGAAGTTTTCATGATAGCTAGCAAATCATTCAGGACTGAAATCACGGTGGAAATGGATAAGAATTAGACAGCTGTTGAGAAAACAAGAACACTCTTCAGTAATTTTTTTAGTGTACCTGCTGTTGACAACTTTTTGCTACAAAAAGTAGAGAAGATGTCTAGAGAAGACGTAGAGAGAGACTAAAATCAGGTGTGTGCCTGAAAACATGAAAGTTGAGGACAGTTTGGGTAAATGTGCCTTAAGTGAGAGTTTATGGTTCCTAGTAACAAAAGGAGGGAAGAATGTTGAGGTAAAAACAATGGATTTTGTGAAAGAAGGCTGCAGTAAATACAGAATTGGGAGATAAGATCTCTTCAGTCAAGCCTCAAGGGGAAAAGGAATTAAGGAGAAGTGATGCTTTGTCAGAGATAATACTAAAGCACAAACAATGCTAATGCAGAGATTTAGATTTTAATTAAACTGTAAATTCTTCATTGACCTCTGAGGCTTTCTCGGTTTGCCAAGGAACAGAATAAAAGACTTGTATGAGAAAGGGACAAAGCTGGGTAAGGAATAGGGAACGGAGTCACCAAGATTACCTGCATTTCATTTTTAAACAAGAGTAGGGACATGCACACACATACAAAAATATTATGCTGCACAGTAATGGAAGAGCCAAAGAAAATGATACTGGGGTTCTAAGGCTTTTAATCTATTTTTTGCAGGTTTTGGCTAAAAAGTGCCAGATGTGCATAAGTTGCTTAACACAGTGCTAGTGCTGGAACACTATTCTGTCATCTGGTTTTATGCAAATTAGTTGTTTCTGAAAATTAAATAATACTATGAAACATTAAAAGAATGTCACTAACTCTCACCAATTTAAGGAATACCATAGACAGGTTTTCATTTTAAAGCATTAAATACATATATTTGGAGGTTACTTAAAAATATTTAGATGTTCCCTAACTTCTAAGAAGAAGGAAAAGTGGTGCTGTAAATGAATGCATCACTGGCTTTCTGAGATCTTTTCTTTTGGAGTTTATTCTCTTGACAATCTGACTGGTAGTGTTTCAGCCCAATAAATACTTGGTTTGGCTAAAAATAATAGCAGTTTGTTTTTAAATTATGTGCTTTGTTCTTCAGACTTGTCTGCAATAAAACCAGAAACCAGCAAGTGTTTATGCTTGATTTAGTGTGATAATGTGTATATTATGCCATTTAGACAATCAAGACTTTGTACAGAACCTGCCATATGTAGGTAACAAGTAACAAAAGTATAATGCTTTATTTTAAGCAAACATAACTGTCTGCTCTTGCAGGAAGAATTATTACTAGCATAAAGTCAACTGCATATTCAAGGATGATTTTTTTTACCAGTGTAATTTAGCTGTGCTGGCATAGGTAGCTGGTTATACTACAGACTTCTTCAGGCAGCTGTCAAATCATTTTGACTACCAAACAAATATGATTTTATCTATGTTATAAAATGGAAATTATGCTACAGCTGGGGTCACTGAATGAAAGAGCCAGTAATGGACCTACACTTCTAGATTCTGCTCTCTTCCATGCAGCTCTTGGTGAGGATGGTGGTTGGTGCTGTAATATAGGTACTGCAGGGGGAACATAAAATGCCAATTAGTGAATGCAGTAATGCTTGTGAGTACTGAATGTGGATTTCACTGTGGTAGGTCCATGTGAGAATGCCATAGTATAGTATAAAATGAGTGAAAGATCACTGCCTACTTTTTCCCCCCTAACCATTATTTGAAGCGTATTTCATATGCGCTTCTCATCCCATGGCTCTGAAATAAATTTTCATTTTTTTGTTGTTTTAGTTCATGTCATGACTGTTATGTCAGTTACTTTAGCTGGTTCCCATCATTTGAATCAAAGGATCAAAGTACTTGTATCCTCAGGGACAAGTATAAATAAAAAGAGTTGAAATATTCTTAGAAAATACTCTTGTTATACTGGGAATCATTTGCTAACTTAGCTTTTCCAAGAGATGAAACTAAGCGAGAAAAAGCTGGTGCCAACTCTGCCTTCGGAGTAATTCTTAAATATTGATAGTGATTTATGTAAATTATTCTTAGCAAAGCAGAATTACTTCAGGAATAATACATGTATTACATGTGTGACATATTACACATAGTCCAGCTCTTCCAGGAGATCACAGTATTAAGAATACAACTTACCAGTATGTTTTAGGAAGCTCAACATTTTAAGCATGCTCTGTGTAAAATTCATATGTCTTACAGCCGGGCAAGATGGATGTGCCTTAACTGGGTTGACAACAAGCTGTGATCACTGTAGGGTTAAAAAAAACCCCTTGCAACTAATAAAGAAGTAGCACTTTCATTTAGTTTCACTTAATTCCAGTTTTTTCTTGGAATTACTTTTAACCCAAAGTTTCTGTTTTAGATGATAGAAATCTCAGCTTTCTCCACACTGATATTTCCTACTTTTCATTCTGTTAAATGTTAAACTCTGTAACACCAATTAAATCTACCGTAAATTAAGTATGAGTAAATGTTTAATCTTTCTGTGAATTTTGAATGGTATACTATGGTTTCTCTTTTTCTTTGAATTAGATGGAGAGCAGAAGACTCAAGTGATGATTCATGGAATTGAGCCAATGCTGGAAACACCCATTCAGTGGCTAAGTGAACATATGAGCTATCCAGATAATTTTCTCCACATTAGTATCATTCCCCGACCTACTGATTGAAACTCAGCTATATTCGTATGAGGATCATTCTCAAGCTGGAATTATAAGGGCATGTCAACTTCTTTCTTCTGTCAGCCTTGACAGAGGCAGCCTGACCAGAAAAAAAGAAACCAACAAAAAGCCGAAACAAAACAAGAAGTCCTCACTGCTGTAAGCCAAACAGGAAGAGAGATCCTATCATCAGATAAGGGCAATTGGGCTGATCTTATTTTGCATCACTGCTGCGTCTGTTCACCGCTGTAATTAAATCAGTTGCGATATGAAAGAATTTACAGGACTTCTGCAAGTCTGCTGTTTTCTTGTAAAATATAATGAAGCTGAAACTGTCAGCCGAAGAGCAAATGGAAATATGCCACTTGATTGTATTTCTGATTAACAAATAAACAGGGCTGTTTCCTAAAGAGGTAGTGTTTCAGCTTTGAGGGTGGAAACATTGGTTTAATTTTCTAGAAAGTTAGACACTGAGAGATTTGGTTACCGATAGCTTTTTGTAAAAGATCAAATTACTGTAAATCCATCTTTCCTTAATGAGAAGTTCATGTTTACAGTATATGTATTGGTATGCAAATGATCTTTTAACTTTGATAACAAGCAGTGAGAGATTTTAAAGTAAGCCCATGAGCATGTTTTGTCAGTTAAAAACATGCACAACTTAATAATTACAAATACTTTTGATTTGTATGCTGTCACTGAATACTCCAGTGTGTTTTTTATTCAAACCAGTTTTCATAGACTAGCAATGATGTAGGATAATTTGTCTCAGGATTCATCATGGCATTTCTTTGTGCTCATCTAATTTTTTTTCGCTAAGAATATATTTTCTTAATTTACTTTAAAAAGTTTAAAAAAAAAAGCTACATGAACGTTGCAAACAGGATTGTATCCTGCTGTTTATTCCCATAGACTAGGAAACAGTTAAATCATAGAATGATGAACAGATTGCTTTTTAATGATTTTGAATTTTGGAAAGCTGAGGCTTTTCCAAGCTAATACTTTCTTACATCTGTGATCCCTGAGCAATCAGTCCAAAATTTGGAAGCTTCTGATCTCATTGCACAGATTTTTCCTTAGTGTAGCAGATGTATTTTTAGGTTATTGGATCATTTTGGTTTCCAAATGTTTGTTACCATTACAGATGCTACTCGAACTCTACCAATTTTTTTTTTGTGTGTTGCACTAAATTCATCAAACTCTGTGCTCTATTGCTTTGTCTGCAGTTTGTGGCTGTTTGTGGCACAAAACTATGTTTATACTAGACATATTATCCAATATGTCAAATATTATCCAATATAAAGAAAGCATGACATTTTTCTTTCAAAAATAATGGCTGTCAAAGTTTCTACTCACAGTCTTGGCTTGTAAATGTCCTGGTAACTCCCAGTGCTGTTCCCATTCGTTTCCATGCTCCCTTTATGGTAGGATACTTACCTGTATCTGAAAAAGAAGTAATTGAAAATCAATCAAATGAACAAAAACCTCTTTCTGAAGCAAGAGGAGAAGGATCTCCATGCGTGAGGATAGGGTTGAGGCTAAGAAGAGCCCTGAGGGCAGAAAAAGTCGTAGACAGATTAGATACTGTTTTAAATGTTAATGAGGAAATAGCATTAAGGAAATGGAAGGGTAAAGGTACTAATGAAACAAAACTATGCTGTATTCTGCAGGACATGAAGAATTTTTAAAACAAAACAAACCATGCTGGTCTGTGTTTACGCAGAATTGAAATATAATATTCTTATGGTGGGATGATTTGGTTGAGTTATTCTAATTTCCAGTTCTGTTTGAAATTTTTGTTACAGTGTTGGATTGGCATTTATAAACTTTCTTGGGAACACATACCTAAATATTTTGGAGAATTTCAAAGTCCTGCCAATGGATAAAGCAAATATTTTGTAGAGTCTTCATATTTAAGAAAAATCTTTTGTAGGGATAATTTTTCCATTAATCAGGATAAGAGGCAATACGTTTCAAAAACTGTAGAGATTGTGTTTCCTTTGTTTTAAGGTAATCTGGAGTGAATCACTGGCTATTTTAATATATTCTACACCAGCATTTTAAGTATACAGCTCTTCTCATGGCCCGTATTTGCCGGTAAATCCGACTTTAAGGCCTAGCATGGAACAAAGAAATGGCTTGGCTTTAAAACATACTCTTTCCTCTTACTTTAACTATTTAAACTTTATTAAAAAATAAAACAAAGTTTGAGTCTGTCTTTATTTCCAGCTAAATAAGGATCTTTGTCATGGAATGACAAGAGTATTTAATTAATGCTTAATAAGTGGGAACTTCTTAGAAGAGGTTCTTGGAATATCATCTAAGAGTGTCACCATATGGAATGGGTTCTGAATTAAAGCAGGTAGGTATCTATTCTGTGTTAACTAGAATTAACCCAGAGAGATAGGCATGATGACATTTCAAAATGTCACACTAAATCTGAGTAATATCTCTTGAGAGAGAGGTAAAAAGACCTTCAGAACTAGATTTCAGATTTCTGTACTTTCAAGCTACGCTATCAAATTAGCTTGTGGAAGATGAGTTTAAAATGAGGGAGATGTTTTCTTTCCTTCCCTTGCCTTTCATGTCTCTATGATTCAAGTAATTAAGTTCTTTTAACTGTGAAATGAAACACCAGTTTCTCTGAACAATAGATTGAAGAAGGAATACAAACACAAAAGAACACAAACCAGCTATGCAAACAGCTACATGAAGAGTTTGGTGTATGTCAGGTTTTTGCATGTATAAAATAACTAGCATTAAATGGAGTTTAAAGGTGTGGCTTTAGTAGTATTTAGATGTATAAAAAACACTTAGGGTAGAAAGAGGGGCAAACACGATGTTAGGGTTGGAAGATCTTGACTGCAATTGAAACTGCCAAAATGTGTCCGATTTTAAAGTAGCACTTTCCACTGAAGATGTTTAAAGCCTTAATCCTTGCATCATTTCACTAATCTAGGTCAACAGATACAATAGAATGAATATGGTGTGGAAACCAATCTGTGATTTAGCTACTAATATTCATTTTACCCTGAGCTTTCACCATAACTGTGAGTATAACATGGTGGAAAGGGTAAAGCCAATATGCAGTGTAGTTTGTTTGCATCTGTTGGAATTTGGAGGATCACTTGCTAGATTTTTGTCAAGTGTGTTTTGCAAGTTCACAAGCACTTCTTAGAGACCTCTGGAAACTTGGTTCTTTTTCAGAGACAATCTGGCTCTAGTGGGGGAAAAAAGAATCAATAGTGCTGTCCCTTCAGTGGCTGCCTTACAGTGTAACATATGGAGAGCAGGCACAAGTGAGAGCTGGTGATGCCTTATTTTGTACAGATATGTATATAATTTCTCCTTGTGTATATTGTTGCTCAGTGTCCCAGCTGACATAAAAAACCAGACAACTTGTTATTCCTTCAGCTAGACAGAGGCACTTAAGTATTTTTATTACTATAGAATTAAAGATCGGAATGGAAACTATCTAGCTGAAACTTGCACCTTACATGCTTTTCTGACTATAATTAAAATAATCTGCACTTCAGAGGTTTGATTTCCATCAGTCATATGTACACACGCCCTCACTGGATTTTTTCCACCGCTCAAAATTAGGAAAATAGGCTGGTTTTCCTTCATTTTAAAGTTTATCTGGGTATAAGGCAAACAGGAGGAGGAGATCAGGCCATGGGGTTGACTCTAAAGCCCTGAAATCCCAGCATGACACAGGAAGTCATGTGGCTTCTTCACTATTTCCACAGTGGCCATTTTATCATATGAATCCTTGCAGGTTCTTCTTTAATTTGCAGCTTCTCCTTATGTAGGTGATCCTTGACCTCAGCTGAGCAGTGGTGAGACTGTGCCGGCCCCTGGCTCTGCAGCTCCCGTCTCTTCCTTGTGGGATTGCCATCGGCACCCTGCGTGTGACTAAAATGCCCATCTCTGGAGCCCTCCCTGACACTGCTCGCACAGCTCCTCCTTTGTCAGCAGAGGATGAATTCATTTCTGTTGGCTCTTACCACGAACTGGGTGGCCCTGTAGGAGAGCAGTGAGAGACGGTGCAGAGGAGGAGAGAGGGAAACGAATTAAAAAACAGTGAAGGTGGGGCTTGAGAGAAAATACTTTGTGGGGAGTGAAATGACAGAGCCGGATTCTTGATCTCACCCAGGTTTCTTATTCACTCATCACCTTACAGCTCCCACCATGTGCTTTCCTTTCCATCCTTTCCATGAATATCATGCAATGGCTTTCACCTGTGGGGCAAAGTGTCTGGCACTTCTGGTGTCACCTGGAGTGAGCAGTGCACTGAGTGTGTATTTAACTTTGATGGTTTAGCACATTGCTGAAGGAGGCCTTCATTTACAAGAATTGTTTCAGTGCTTCCTCCTCCGCAGCAGATCCTTGGCCTGGGCTTCCTTCATGTGAGGAGTCAGAATGGGGAGGTCCTGCTGCACAAAACATCCTGCACAGGCACCACAGGTCACTATTCCTATTGGAACAGTGTATCCCAGAAAACTGAGTCATGGGGATGAATGGATGGATGGATGGATGGATTCACTTGAAGACCTTTTTTTCATGAAAACTACTGTTTCACTGCTCTGAAGTTCTACTTTATGCTATTCTGAATGTTTCATACAGAACAGCAGCATACATTTTCAATGTGGATAATAAATACCAAACCCGGTTTTGGTCACAAGCCTTTTCTGTTTCATTTTCCAGTCAGAATAAAATTCCATTATGTGGGGTTTAGTTGTAGAACAAGATGTCAATATTTGTAATGAGTCTGTATAGGCAGTAGAAAGAGGATGTGTCCTTTTTAATCATCAGCATTTTTACACTGTACATCTCAACACCTTTCAATATGAAGACACACAAGGACTTCTGCTGAGGCATGGTTTTGCTGAACCACCCAGGCAGTTTCTCTGCCAGTTTGGGAGGTCTGCTCCCCTATGGAAACTCTCCAGTTTTGGTTTATTGTATATAAATTTATAGTTTATGGCTGTTGAGAAAATGACTGGAAGAATAGCCATAATGGCAATGAAAAAAAGAAAAAAAAAAAACTAAAACCAAAAAGCAAAGCTTAATTCATTGCTCAAATGGAATGTCCTTCAGTAAGAAATCATAATGTCAGTTTTCAGTGAAATTAGTGATGTCCTACTTCTGGTTGTGCATTCAGTTATTTCAGTGGTAAGAGGGAACAATTCTAATGGGTCAGCTTACAATTGCCTTGAAATATATATAGTGTGTTTTTAATTAATATGCCAATAACAAGAACTACTTGGTTTTTATTCTTTCTCTTACTGAAACTTGAATGCATTCAAGGGTTCTGCTGCAATTGTCTTACTCAGGGAGGTGCAGCAGGAATTGTGTCCCTTCTGGCCTCCATAGATCACAATGGGATCAGTGTCTTTTGGGGGTACAGGGGAAAATAGTTCTCTGCAGCCTGCCTACTTGCACCCTTCCCTCCCTCCTTTTTTTTTTTTTTTGGCGGGGGGGAAGGGTTTGTTTGTTTTTTATTTGGTTTGTTGGTTTTTTTTGTTTTTGGGGTTTTTGCATGCTTTGGAAAACAAACCAGGTGAACGATAGCTACTGAGCAAAATGATTAATTCTTCAGCTGTCATTTTGGGGATCTCTGAAATTTAGATCATTCAAGTTTCTGAGCCACACCTCTAACAGAGACTTGTTCTGGGTTAGCCACACAAGCTTCCAACAAGATAACACAAGGTGTAAATTAAATTCTCTTTAAAAATTGGCACTCATGTAAATGTAAGTATCCCCAGCCTTCAATCAGGCTGTTCTTGCTGTTTCTATGTAGTCAGCTTTCTGGATACTTTCAAAAAGCAAACCTCACCGAGATCGTGTGGAGGGAATGGACGATGCCTGTTGCACAACTCCCTTGCCTGTGCTCAGCTCAGCCCTTGCTTGTGTCACTGCAGGCAATTAACAGCGTTCAAAACCACAGCGGCTCCTATTCCAAAATGCCATTTGATGGTATCGGGACACTTGAGCATTCAGGAAAAAATTTGTTTATATTTTAAAGGGAGTTTATTCTTCAACATTAGAAAATACTAAAGTAATAAAAGGCATCGAGTGTGTAGCATCAAGATCTTTGCTGCAAGTTATGATCTGGATGGGATAAAATTGCTCTTTATTATAATACAGACTTGAACTGTAATATATTTATGTGTTCTGTTTTGATCCTAACGTGTTGTGGGGTGCTGTGCTGAAATGAATGTGGATACCATCAATAAAGGAGAAGATCCTTAACGCCTTAATGTATGGGCATGTGCCGCGGTTGCCACATCATAAACAAGGGCGTAAGCTCTTCAGAGCTGCCCCAAAATAGGGAACTTCTACCTCCTTTTGTCCCAGGGTAAACAGGTTCCTGGTGTTTCTGAGAGCAGTGGAGTGCTTTCTCTGGCATTGGCCAGGGGGGGATGAATAATCACTGTGGATTTGCCAGATGTGCTGTAGGCATACGTGTGCATCTTGACCTGATAGGAATGAAACTGAGTGTTCATCTTTACCTGCAGGATTTCTTCGGAATGATTTTGTTATTCATATCAAAGAGGGCTTCAGGGATTTGAAGTAACCTTAGGCCTGGGATCATTTTGTTGGCTAGCCTTGGTGCTAATTATTTGAAGCAAATCAGTCACTAAAATTTTTATGAAGTTTCACTGTGGAGTGAGATAAGATTAAGTGTAAATGTATGGCTGGAAACTTCTTGAGCAATGTTTAAGCTTATTTTGCAGTGTTGCATAGGATCACAGGAAAAAGAGAACATTCCTGTCTGTGCTGTCTCTGCTGAGTGTTTTGGTGGGTCACTGTTTGCCTGGAGTGGTGAAGTATCCCTCTGCCATTCAGATCATGTAGCAAGGGTGTTCTGGTGGAAAAACCTCCTTGCCCAAGATAAGGGGTGAGCTAAACCTGAGTCTGGTTCTTCTGAATTCTGACACTAATAATCACACTGAGCACAAGTCACATTGTTGCCACTCAGCAAGTGTGTAGGTTTTTTCTGGATTTATTGCCTGGCAGAGATAAAGCCTGCTGTTTAGTCTGAAAAAATTCCTACCTTAGCAACTCAAGAACACCTTAAAAGTTTTTCAAGCTAGGGGGAGAAGCTAGAGCTAGGAGGAGCTAGCAGCAACCTCCCATGATGTACCAGAAAGAGAGAAAAGTCAAATCTTGCACTTTTCATCACTTCACAAACTTCTTGATGCTGCATAAGAGAAAGGTTTCTCAATAAGTTGCCTGGGGTTCAGGTAGGGAAGAGAACTGGGAGTCTTACTGCTGCTTATGTTGATGTCAGTACCTTTGACTTCAGCAGCAGAGCTTATCAGCTTCTGCCATGAATCTGCTGTCCTTGCTCTGCATGGATGTGGAAATTCAGCTTGCAGGAGAACTGCCATTTCAGTTTTACTGGGGGAATGAATTGGTAGAAGCTTGGGAATAAAAGACAATGTCTAGAAAGGTTACTTATGGCAGAAGATCCTTCCCAGAGCCGTGTTTAATCCTGCTGTGTGTGGGGTGCTGGTCAGAACCGGGGGTGTGTTGAACCATCCGCTGATGTGTCGAGCAAGTCTGTCAATAATACTTATGTGATGGCTTGGGCCTCAGAAGGTACAGATGCTATCATGCTTTGCAGTGCAAACTTTCAAGTGTGTATGATACTGAATTTGCAAGATGGCAGAATTTGGCAAATGATGCACAGCCTGTATGGTTTTGTTATGGAATGACTCTTTCACGGCATGGTACACCATTAACATGAGGAGCATTGTTTTATTTATCTCAGCTGATGTTCCTCTGAAACTGCTTGGTGGGTAATTTTAATGGATGCGTGTCATGGTTTAGGAATGGTATTCCACAATTTAGTGTTCCCACTGAAACCACTCCAAACCATGCTCTGCTCGCTCACTTCCCCCTCCCCCTGCCATGGGGGGGAGAGGAGAATGGGAGGCACAAAAGGTAAAGATCACGGTTTGAGGTGAGAACAGTTCACTGAAACAGCAATGAGATGAGAAAATGAATAGTAAGAGCAGCAATACTAATGACAGAGGATATAAGAAAGAGGTGAATGATTCACACACAGAAACCCCCTGGCAACACTCAGCTGCTCCCTCCACCACACCATGCTGATCCAGAAGGGAGCCCTTCCCCTGTCCCCAGAAAATGCCGTGAGGGGGTACAGAATAACCTCCGGGTCCCGGCCATGCCCCCTCCTGGCTGTGGCAAAAATTAACTTTGTCCTGGCCGGAACCAGGCCGATGCAGAATGGAAATCACTGCACTGGCAGGTACAATAGCCGTTCACCTTATTTGCTTACAAATGCCCCAAGCAGTCACGTACGACACCTTCCTGCAAATGAGGCAAATCCCGCTTGGCGCTCCAGCCTCTGAGGAAGAAAACTTTTATATTGTAACATTAAAGGCAGACACTTTGTTTTAATCACTTGCCAAAACAGCTGAAAACAATTATTAATTAATAGGAAACATTAACTTCTAACTTTGCAAGCTCTCCAAAGAAGTGTCTATGACAACTTGCATCTGGATTTATGGATAATTTGGATAGAGTGAAAATGGGCATCGTACTGCAAAGGTCGACTGCTTTAAATTCATTGTAAGTGTACACATAGTGCTCTTAAAATTAATATGTTTATAAATCTAAATTGGTTCGGTTGGATGCCTTTTGTTCTCTTTGTGGCTTCATTTGAAGCAACAACAAAAAGCTGTACTTGTTTGTGTGTTTAACCAAAATGTTAAATGCAACTAATCCACCAAAAGCATACAAATATTTTTTGAATAATAGAGGCGCCCCTTTCACAGTGTCTTTGGTATTTAGCACTATGGTTTGGCGAGTAGAAGACAACTTTTTCACATCTCATAAATAAAATTTTAAAAATCTTTTGCTTGGCTTGTTTAATTTGAACCAACACAATGCAGCACCCTCAGTCTTTCTTGTCTGCTTTGATAAGGCTGAGATTACTATGTATGGTTAGGGGGAGGTGGCATTCCTAGTATTTTAGATTCTGGATCCTACTTTCCCTTCTGAAAAATAATGTGTGTGACAAACACAGTTCCCAGGAAATAAGAAAGGGGGGGATGAATATTGCTGTCTGAGACAGAGGTCCTGTTCTATCTGACTAGGGGCGTGTCTACTTGGGGATTCTTCACACAGATCTATTGCTTTTGCCTCTTTTGTCCAAAAAAAAAAAAAAAAAATCCTTGGACTGTCAGAAACAGAATATCCAAAATATTTCAACAAGATCAAACCACAAGAGTTAGTTTGTTATCTTAGCTGAGGATCTTGAGACATCCCAGTTCCTTTAGCAATGGGAGAGTGGCTCCTTAGTCTGTCTGTTTCTAGCCAGTCCACTTCCCAGTTATTGACCAATTCATGGGGAATCATAGGACGACTTTAGGAACTTCTCTTAAAAAAGGTGTGTTTTCATCTTTCATTTAAAGTTCTGCCAGTCCTGCTAAGCCAGCACTCACTCTTTGCCAGGTAACTCGATCTGAGCTCATCTTCTGTGCATGGGACTGAGTCTTAATGCTGAGGGTTGTCTGGTCAGACCATGTAGTTTGGGTGACTGACAATTTGGGTAAATCCGGAGTCTTCATCTGGATTTGAAGAAGGCCATCTGTTCCTCTCCCTAGCATGCTTACTTCTTAGTAGTGTATAATAACTAGGAATCATCTTCGTTATCCTTGTTTTGATCAAGGCATAACACACCTAGCCACTCACCAACCCATGGAAGGCAGATGGGCCTATGTAGTCCTATATTTATAGTTAAGAAGAAAATTGTTAAGCAGTTCAAAGGTTAAATTGTGCCTTCAGATAATAATGCTTTGCTTTTCCTGGAATGTTTTGCACAAATCTCATAAAGAAATAGAACTTTTCCTTGTTTTATCAAATAGTTCATACTTAAACAGCTACTGAAATTATGCCTACAGCTCATTTTCCTTTCCCTTTTCCTCTCCACCCAGCACAGTGCCCCTGTTAGAAAGGGGGATTGGAATGGTGCAGATACATGGATGCAGCATTTTGAGTCAGATGTATAGAAATGAAGAGCAGTGCTGCCACATTGACGGAGTGACATCTCTGCTCTCGTTGATAGTGGTCAATAATCTCAATAATAGTGGTCATATAAATACCTGAGGATTCTATGGGCTGAACTATGGCAACTGCTCTTCTTCAATTTATGTTTATACCTGCTGAAGTCTTACACATTTATCCTAGAATTACTTTTTATTACAAACAGTGGCTGTTTGCACAAAGAACTTAATAATCTCAAAGCAGTTATCTTTCTGCAAAAAGATAATTGGGTCATTACCAGCTTTCTCTCAAAAGAAGAGGAAATATTGACTAGTCTAATACTTCTCAAAGGCAGACTGAAAGGAAAAAAGTGACTTCTGCAGTGGGTTGGGCATTTTCTGTATTTCTGTTCTACCAGCTGTTGATTGATACACTGCTCCATCTGGGGACTTGTGCTAAACATTCACCTTTCCAAGCATAGCCTAACAGTGAACTGCACTTGTGGCATCTCCACAGCATTGTGACCAATCACAAAAGAAAGCAGTAGGTTGCTCCTGGTTACTCACTGGTGTATTAGATTTCTAGTAGCAGTACCGTTTCCAGGTTTGTAGGTTGTGTGTGGCAGATGGAAATAATTACTTTCAGTGTGCTCTGGGGTATTGCTAACTGAGCAAGAAAGACAGTGTGGCTTCCCTCTCCCACCACCCAGGGTTTAGGATATGCCTAGTTGGAGTGCTACAAAGGTCTGAATTGTTTTCTGAGTTTCATTTTGGTGTTCTGCATTATTTCCACAGAAGGAGTTGAGGGATACATGTAAATTCCAAGTGTCAGCTTCCAGGGAAGGTGTGAATCTGATCTGTGACACCTGTTATTGAGAATGAATTCAGAGTAGTCTTCCTTTTCATGCTTGATTTTTGCATGGGCTGTGGTGAATTGGGGTTTGTTGAGACCTGTGAGGTTCCTTTATGCCAGTATTGGTTTGTGCCTTTCAAGAAATATCCTTTCCAAAGCCTTCAGTGCCTAATCATGGGCACAACTCCCATGTAGCAGAAACTTCCCCCAGCTCTTGAATTTCCTAAACACAGTCTGGGATTGCAGCATCCTCTGCATGCGCTTCTGCATGTAAGAAGTTGTTTGGATTTAGTCTGTTCCTCTCCAGTTCCCTGGATCTGCCAACTCTGTGAAAATAATGGGATGTTAAAATTTTAAAATAAAAAAATAAAACATGGTTTGATATGTCAGCTTCAGAGGATAACTGCTAATTACAGTACAACCCTCTGTGCTGTCATGTTTTTGACTGCTGTTTCCTGTTACTGTAGTAGAATGAAATTTGTGTTATCCTCAGTGTTCTCCTATGCTTACAGGACATGGGAACCAGCAGGTTTCCATGTATAGAAATCCAGCATTGAACAAGCGATTTGTTAATCTTCTGCAGTTGTCCAGAAGGTAAAATGCACTGTGCTGCCACAGAGCAGTCCTCAGAGTGTGCTTTGAAGCTGTTTCTTTTCAACTGGCCATCTTGCTTAAGATGCAAAAGTACTCCCTAAGCCTCCTTCAAGGCTTTCATCTGTATCTGTGGAGCATTTTGCAAATGAAAGTTGGGAGGTTTGCCATCCTTGTAAACAATATTGCAAACCCCACTTCCAGAACAGGGAAATGCCTCCCTGTCCACATAGACGAAGTTCAACAGATGCTGAATTTTGCAGTTTTTTAATGTCTCACAGCATAAAAGCCATAGCATGAACATTGAGGAAAGGCTTTTTTCCCACCAAAACTCTCAAGCAATCTTACAAGTGAAACAAAGCTGCTTCCCCTGTCCTGAAGAGAACACCAGGGAGAGACAGGGACGTGCAGGAATGAATGAGAAGGTTTGGTCTAACTGGTCTTTTTTCTAACATAAGATCATCAGAATGCTATTTGTTGCAGTCTGTTGTTGAAGTACCAATACTTGTTCTATTTTTAAAACAAAGAAGTGTTGATTTGATGAAAATCAACAGGAAAGAGTAGAGGAAGCTGCTGATGTGAAAAATTTTCACATCATGCCAAGACAACATTTTTTATCAAGTTTTTTTCTTTAAGATGTCACTTTGCAAGGTTGCATGCTGATGATAATGTCTCGCTGCTACAGCTGGAGGAAATGAGACTGATGAAAATTTTCTGTGTGAAAACCTGTAGAAGTTGACTTCAAAGAGAGAAATGTCCATGAAACATGAGCGCAGCGGAGATGTTTCGCAGGAATGTTTCAGTTACCAGGAATATGAACTGTTGTGAGCATCTCCCCTCTCAGATTTGCGTAGATGGAGATGGATTCAAAACAGAAGGATTTTGATAAGCAGCTATTAGCTTCAGTCAGAGCTGAGTAAAGAGGAAAAAAAGGTAGGTCATATTCAAAACAACGGAAACTCACCAGCTTAATTATATGCTACAAATGGTTGTACTCTTCAGTCAGTGAAGATGGAAAAGTCTTTTCTTAAATGTTGTTGGTACACATGAAACTGCGGTCTTCAAGCCTGTGCCGGCTGCTTCTGAAATCACAACAGGGGTTACTGCAAGCTGCATGGCAGTGTCTTTTCCTGAAATCATGTGGTTTAGCCTACAAGTGAAATTTAGTTGGGTCAGATGAAAAGGTTTGGATTTGATCAATGAGTTGGTATATGTTTTGTCAGCTTCTGTTGCTGTTCTGCCTTGTCAGTTGAGAAATACTAAAAACTTTGGGCAAGATGAGTTAGTGAAAGTAATGCAACAGCTTTGATAATGTAACTTTCATGATGGCTAAAGGATGGCTCAACACCAATTATACATGATAAGTAATAAGAGTAAGCTAAAATTATAGCCTGACAGTGCTTAGGAGGGGACTTGGAGGATGTGTGTAATACATTTGCTTCCTTCCAAAACTTGTTGGACTAGCAGCCTGACTACAGGAAAATCACTGTAATTTAGCTTTTGCTGTCAGTATCAGCAGTGGAATCTAGGGCATAAATACATTGCTTTGTGTATATCTTAGCCCAGATCTAACACGGGAGCAAGTGAATATGGGAAGGCTTGCACTGTTGTTGCTTCTCCTTTTTTTGAACAGGGACAGCTCAGGTTTGGTTGTGCTGGAAAATAGACACACACTTAAATACATCACCTTTATTTCATCACAAATATCTTATTGAAGGGAGATACAAGCCCAGGTTTTAGCCAGTCCAAAACAGAGACCCTCAGACAGACAGCAGAGCTGCTCTCAAGCAGCCACAGAAGAGGCAGATCGAGAAACTCGTGGTTCAGCTCTTCAGGCTTGGCACAGGAAGGCAGCTCCCATTGCACCCAGCCCCTGTCCAGGATGAAAGCAGTGATCGCTGCAAACCTGGACTGTCCACATGCCTCACATGTGACAGAAACATTTGTATTTCCTTCAACCCAGTCCCCAGGAAACATCTGATGCAGCTCATGAGTTTAATTTGTGTGTCTGGGGCACAATTTGTTTCTCATGGTAGTCAGAGACTACAGACAAGAAGAACTGTGGGTCTTGGTTTTAAATTTTGGAAGAGTAGGGTAGCCAAGCTTTACATTTGCTGGATGCATTCACTTCCAGCTCCTGTGAGCTAAGGAGGCACTTGTGGTGACATGCTTTGCCAAATGCATTAGCATAAGCAGACTCAGCCAGCCCTGAGTGTGTCGCTGGCCACTTCAGTGGCCCTTTTTGCCACACTTGTAAGAAAGCCGGGAGTTGCTGCAATCTGGAGAGACAAACTTTTGAGCTTGTGCCAGCATGCACCTGTTACCAGGCCTTTGCTGAGGTCTCTGACCTCCAAGCATAGATAAGCTGCTCTTGCGGGTTAGGAGATTTGAAGCTGCTGGGCTGAAATCCAGCACCTTACAACCCAAGCTCTTTACCTTTTCCTTGGCTAAGAGGTGCTTGAACTATTTGGCAGGGAGCCAATGAGGTCTGCTGGGTCTGTCATGGGGCAAGGAGTTACATTAAAAGACCCAGTTTCCAATTAATCCAGGCCTCTGTAACTCTGTAAGTAGCTTGCCCAAAGTCACATCAGTGCAGGGTCACCCTTGTCTTCTGAGTGTGAGACGGGGCAGATGAGGCCTCCGGTCCAGCTGGACACTGAACTTCAGTACAGATCATTAACATTTTGAAATTATCAGGAGAAAAGTTCTAGAAAATTATCTGTGTGATTATATCTTGAGGGGCAGAAGGCAGAGCAGAGTCAGCTGACTGATGTTTCTCTCTTAGGCTGGAGTTCAGCATTGTCCCATGCTCTCTGTTGACACCATTTTTTGAATAAAATAGAACTTTGCATGGGGCTGTTCTTGATGTGGCTCCTGTTTAGAGGAGATGAGAATGAGGGAGAATTCATAACCAAAAATTAGCCTAATTTTTTACTTCTTTCTGCATTTCTGATGGTAGGTACTGATGTGGGGGAATTGCTAGAAGTGTAGCTTTGACCAAGGTTGCAGGAGATGGTCCTTGCTGCCAGATGTGCATTGGCTTTACTAACCCATGTGGTTATTTTTGATACACTTTTGGTTCACGGCAAGTATCTCTCAAAGCTAATCTCTACTCTCCGGCACTGAAATACGTCACATGTGAAAATGTGATGATGTGGTAACTCTAGGACAGAGCTTTCTGGGGTAGCAGGGTCATGGTGAATACTCCTTTTCAGTAACTGGGATGGGGTTTGCTAGCAAAAGGCCTGATTGACATGATACTTCTAAGGTCAATTGATCAAAACTGTGAGGAGCAGCACAGTGCTGGCAGTGCTGACTCCTCTGCTGCTGGTTGTGACTGAAACGGTGATTATCTGCAATAAATGGTGAATCAGTGCAAACCTGGACATGCCTGCCCATTGCTTTAATAATGCACTCTCACAGGGGATTTCAGATCCCTCAAATTTTACTTGCTCAAAGGAAATTAATTTTAAAAACCAGGCTGATAGCAAGGCTCAAGCAGGAAGTTTATTATTTTCATTAATATAGTCTCTGTAAATACATTGTGTTTGTTAATATGGTATAAATTGAGCTGAGATAAAAGATCTAAGAAACAGAACTCCTGCCTGAGTCCTGTGTGGTGTATATTTAATGAATTTTCACTTAATGATCCATTAATATGTATTAATAAAATAAACATGGCAATTGAACAGCACAGGACTCAAATACTGTTCTGAAAGAAAACCACATTGAGTAAACTAAACCAACTGCATTTCTTACTAATCTACACAAAGCATTTCATTTAAAAGGAGAATTTATAGTATTTGAAATATCCTACCACATACTGAAACTTTTAGTGTAAACTGCCACTTTCTGACTATCACATATTGAAATACTTGTGGTGCGTAGTGAAATTTATGTTACATTGTGTAAAATATATAGTGAAACCGAACTGATGTATAATGAGACACACATGTGCCTGCAATGACTTATCAGTTCCATTATTTTCTAACTAACATTATTTTCATGAAAAAGTTTTTCTGGGTCAGAGGAAGAAAATGGTGAAGACCAGGACACTACAATGGAGAGTGTAGACCCAAACGTGTACAAAAACCTAATCAAGCTGAGTTATCCTTTGTCCTTTCCTGAGATAAATTCTAAATGTGAAGTCTGCTAATGGTTACAACATGTCTCTCTTTCTCTGCCAAAGCTTCATTACAAACATCAACATCACCCCAGCAAGGGAAATACCACCAGCCACAAGTAGAGGGGCCGGGTGCCCAATTCTCAGCAGTTTTTACCAGAACGGGGCTGCCGCACAAGAGACCGTGGTGAGGTATGTGGGGTCTGGCAGGATCACTCAGGCACAGGTTAGGTCATTCAGACCCTTTCAGGTTTTGTGAGAGGGGGTAAGTAGACATCGCAGACCTGACCTCCTTCATCCACCAGTGCTCCAGACCTCCTGCAAAGGCTCAGGGCGAATGGGCAGCATTGGTGGTGGCTGGGACCTGCACAACATCCCTCTGTGCTGCTTAGATTTGTTTTTTCTTTCTTAAGTTAGGTCCTGACTAGGCAGCCAAGCATCCCTGCCGGGCAGGGCACGCAGGCTGGCCGCTGGGTGTGCCCTGCTGCCGGCAGAGGAGGGCTGTGGCAGCCGGTCCAGCAGCTGCTGGCCTCCTGCTGACCCGAGGTGCTCCTCTGCAGCGTTATTGTTTGCAATTCGCAGTTGCTCTCCAGCTTCAGCAGTGTCTTGGGCTGAGGATGGCGGCTCCTGGGCTGGCTGGCTGACTCGGGAAGTGGTTTTATCCTGGTTGACTGCGATCTTTGCAGGTCCCAGCTGGTAAAAGGCTACAGGATCTCTCCAGCCCTGTCCACTCCTGCTCAGAACTGGCTGCTTGGACCACAAATAGACCTCTGTCTCCGAGAATTTGCCAAAAAAGAAACTGAGGTCCTAATGCTACTCAACCAAAAGAGTGGGAAATAAACCACAGGTCTCACACTTCCTTGACAGTCCTATTCCAAGTTCCATCGGAGGGTTTTCTTTTATGGGTTATCTTTTACCTGGTTTTGCAACCATGCCAGGATGACCAAAGAATTTAACACGTGGAAAGCGATAACCACAGTGAAGTTCCCTCTTTCTGAGCTGCCTCGATAACACTCAAGTCAAGGAGTGTTTATCCCATCCTTGCATTAGACTACTGGACTTTTCCTAAGCCAGAACAAGCTAGGCCATACTGAAATTGAAAGAAGACCTTCCTACTTCACCGCTGTTGTGCAATCCATGCTCATCAAGGATGGTTAAAGGCACAAGACAAAACACACCCTGCATTTGAGGGTAAGGTGTATTAACCTTTCCACTTGGAATGCCGAATTGCTCAAATATTGCCAACATTGTTCAAACTGCCAGATATGTTAGGGAACAGGCAGAACTGGAGGGACAACTCTATATGAGGGGTATGACAAATTTATTGGGTAAATTGTATGGGAGTGCTTAACCCATCTCTCTGTTCTGTTTTTTGCAAGGACAGTTGCCAAGTAGAGTTGGTCATGACTAATTCATGTGAGGAAACAGCATGGAGAAGTTAAACAGCAACAACCAGTTTAATTTCACTTGTTACCAATAAGGCCTACCTTAAGTTTCAAAAGGAGATGAAAGGTAAATTTGCCATTTGCTCTCTATGTTTTAAAAGCTGCAAGAGAGCTTGAAGAGTGACATACTCTGTATTACTAATGATACCTCTGTCCTTAGAGCAGGGGGAGGAGACAAACACGATTTAATTTCTGTGTATACCAGGACAAAAATTCTCCAAAGCATAGAGTTTGTGTTTTGTTCTACCCCATTCCTAGCTTTTAAAAATCATTCCAGAGGTACATTAGTTATCCCTGAAGCAGGGCAGAGCATTCATGGGCTCCTATATGTGTGTCAATGCCAAAACTGTCCAAGATGATACAGGGAGAATAAAGAAATTGTCATGAGGGAAAAGAAGTAATCAGGAAGCATATCCTAAGTATCTGAGCATCAGCTCTAGCAAACAATGCATCAGGTATGAATATTTCACAGATGGTACAACCAATCACATGCTACCTCTTTTTTTGGTTTATCTTCTTATCTCCCCTGAATCAAAGGGTACAACAATAGTGACAGTGAGTATATGAGGTACTATGTATTTAGACAACATTGTAGAAGATGATTTGTCGACATGGAGAGAGAAACCTTTCATAATACTTGGAGGAAAATTCATAGAGTAATCCCAGGATAATAGATTTTTAATCCTTGGTTGTTTCCTTGTATGATACAAGCTAATGAGTGTCACCCAGTCCTTTGAACCTTTCTGAAACTTCCTTGAGATAGATCATTTCCTTTTGAAAGATGTTCACTCCAAACTGGAACATTTACCTTTTTCCTTCATCCCTGTGACTACATTGTTATTTTGCTAAGACTGAATAGAGCAAAAGAAGAATCTTTTCAAAGGTAGTATGTGGAATTGTTATCCCTTTGAGCTAACTATGGGAAGCCAAGCACATGGCTGAGCTTTTGTAAAATCAGATTGAAACAAAATTCTCTTCATTTAAAATGCTTCTGAAGAAGCCAGTCTTGATTTAAATGCCCACCAGTCTTAATTTAAATGTCCACTACATGGGTTGTAGTTGAAGCCCATCCAAAATGAGGCTACCAATGGGCAGATCTGCCCTCTGCTGAGCCGGGTGAATCTCTGTGAAGAGACTGAAGGCAAATGACTCTTGCATATATTAGCAGCTTAGCAATTTTCTCAGCATCCACAAAAACTTGGGGGTGGTCACTTGCCAGTAAAGGGGGCACTTTTCTAACATAGGCCCAGTTATTTTCTTCCCTGACTGTGTGTATCCAGCCATGAGGATGTCAGTGTCCTAACAAGAGTACCAACTCCGTATCACTGGATTTTCAGCTCCAGGGAAAAGTATTAGCAAAGTAAGATGTGTCAAAATAAGGAAAACCCTAAAAAAATGAGAGTAATTTGGTAATAGCAACCCAGCAAAATACTAAAGGGGGGCTTTGGCAGGGTGGCGACAGGCCTCCAAGGAGCCAGAAAGCATTGTGGATGTTACAGTTTGTCAAGTCATGGGTGAAATTTCATGCCTCAGAGTAAAGTCAGAGATGAGAAACTCTGGACCTTTCAACGTGGGAGAGCTGAATCTATCAAAATAGTTTCACTTTGCATCTACAGACTGTGAAAAGATGTTCTTCCTTTTTTTTTTCTTTTTCTCTCTCTTAGTATTTCATCTCACCATTGCCCTGAGTTGTGTGAGTCTCCTCAATTATGAGGCACCATATTTTCCAAAGAAAGGGGGTGTTTCACTGCGTCACTTCACCAGAAATTCTCCTTCTGGGAAGACTGAAGCAGGTGGTGGCCACCTTCCCCTGTGGCCAGTGTGCTGGCAGGGCTTGCAGCACTGGCAGGGATCCAGGAGCCTCAGGGATCCTCACCTAGAAGGCAAGAGGACAGGGCTGGGCACAGGGAAGGAGAGAATGCGAAAGGTAATGGGGATGGAGAGAAAGAGTGGAAGGTTCACCATCCTCCCATGCCAGTCTGCATCATGGGTTACAGGCAGCAGTACCATGGCTAGCAGAACTGGTGGGTTGATACATGGAAAGTGCCAATCTTGCTGTGTTGCGCAGATACGCCATGAAACAGCCACAGAATGGACAAATCTTGCCTAGCACGTGCTTTCTAAAGCCTTAGAGTTTACCCAGGCAGCCGGTGAGAACAGCACTGAGATAGCAATCTCAGGCACTCAGAGGCTGAGAAAAGCTGGAGTTAAGGTTCAGTCAGGCCTGCACGGATGTGTGTAACGATGTGGTCTTTACAGGATGCGTGTTATCTTTGCCCTTGGCCTTTGGAACCGGGAACCAAAGGAGGCTCTAATGTGTAAAGTCCACACCTTGGAGATGGTCTTTTGAAAGAGGAGGGATAGATGGAGGGGCTGTGTTGGACAGGGACTGGAGTGCTGCCTAGGGGAAATGTTTTCCACCGGCTATTACCCAAGGAGTTGTGCACAGCACGAGGCAAGCCTCTCAACCTGAGTTTTCACAGCTCATGTAGTATAGTTATCCCTGGTTTTGTGCTTGGTTTAAAGGTGTTCAGGATTCCCAGTGACCCCTGAGGTTAAGATAAGCTAAAGTCAAATAACATGCGGGATAAACTGCCCTGAAAAGTCTGGGCACCTGAAGAGAGTATTTTAAAGAGGACTTTAAACTCCTGTAATTTGTTTCTTTTTCAGTCCTGCCTAGGGATACCACCTTCCTCTCCCACATGGACACTGACTGACACAGGTGAAGCCTTCAGCCATCTCTCCAATGGGTTCACTGAAAGCACTCAGGAGCAAATGGTCCCAGCTGGAGAGTGGGGCAGGAGCACAAAGGCCAGAGCCATATGGCCAGAAAGGAAGATGGGGTGAGAGGGATGGCATCCCTGCCCTGTCCCACACAGGAGGCTCATATCCCACCTTGTGCACTGAGAAAGGTACAAGCCCTGTGGGAAAACCAGTGTGTGATCTTACAAGCAAGGGCTTCTCCTGAAGGTATGTGTGGACAAACTTAATTAATTCTGTCTGTTCATAACCTTTTTTTGGTGCTTTACATTTGAACCTTGCTTGCGGTGCAGTAATGCGGGGAGAGAGGTGAATGGATGTGAGTGAGTGAAAGTGGTGTCAGCGTTTTGATTAGAACAAGGTTTCCATTAGATGCAGACACGTGTCCAACCTGGTACCTGTTCGTTTCCAAGTGATGCGAGGGCCCACTCAGTTCAGCACAGTTCTGGGGGCCCAGGCTTTTAATAGCATGTAATATTAATTTCTGGCAACAGATGAGAGTTAATACATTGTGTTTAAATCTGGGATGAGTTGTTGACCAGCTGTGGTCTATGTGCAGAGATACCAAATGCTTTTCTTTGGATAATGTCAGTTCCAGCCTGCAAACCACATGTGGGTCAGAGGCAGGACTGAAGACCAACAAAAAAACCCCATTTAATCTCACAGAGCCATGTCTCTCCTGCAGAGCATTTGGTGCAGTTGTCCTCTAATGATTTAAGCATTTCAGAAAGTTCTGGGTGAGATGGCTCCTTTTTCAGTGCAGCATGTCAGTCAGTGCTGGTGGGAGGTTTCTGCCCTTCTGTCTGCACCAGGGAGGTAAATTAGTTAAGCAGAGGCATTAATTATTTGCATGCAGCTGAGGTGGCAAATGTGTTATCTCAACAGCAGAAAAGGAAATGGTTCTCTATAGATTATTAGCTACTGAAAAAGCAAAGACATGTCTTTTGTTGCCACCACACCACTGGTCTGACTGTTGAGTAGATATGGATCAATATCTCCCCTTCCTCCTCAACCCCCCTTGCTCTTCACGTTTTCACTTAGGCTGAGGTGAAGAGGTTTCACTTTAATTTATGTCATTCTCGTATTGCCAAATGGCATGCCAGCGCAACCGATCCGGGTGTGATCTGACTCTCTGTTGTGTGCTCTCACATGCAATCCCCTCGTGGGAAAATGCTGAGAGAAAATGGAAATTTAAGCCGTGCACCTAGCCACTGTGGTTTTTTGGGTTTTTAATAGTGCTTCGTTTGTAAGGTCCTTGGGGCAGAGAGAGTTTGTGTTGAGTTCAGGGTAGTCATAGCCCGTAAGTGAGGATTTCTAAATATTACGATATTGCAGATAGTACTGTAAGCAACTTGTTCTCTCTATGAACAACAAAATACATGCAGTTACAGATTAGAGGATCTCAAAACAAGGTACAAATATTAGTCCTACACCACAGCCTGAACAAGTCTTGTACCTATTCTATAAATGAGTTGGGTGCAGTATGGGAAGGTCAACTGACTTGTTGCAGACCTCACTACTAGTTAGTGGAAGTACCTAAACGAGAACACAGCCATCTTGGCTCCAGGGTCCTTGTCTTTATTGCTTAGCTCTGGCCTTGAGGTGCTGAAGGTTTTAGATTTTAAAAATTAAAGCTTGTCTTTAAACCTCCATTGTTAGATAAGCTTGATCTTGGATCTATTCCCCTGTGTAGATACTCATCACTGCCTTAGTGTTTAGATTGATCTAAATAATTACATGGAAAATTAAGTTTTAAAAAATATAGTCAGAACGGCATCAACTGGTATTCCCAGAGTTAAATACCCCAAATCTGGGGAAAATGAGAACCTGTCACTGAACTCTGTGTCTGGGTCCATCTCTGGATATGTTTTTGGAGTCCAACTCACATAAGGTTGAGGCATTTCCTTGCAGCTAATTGATGTGGAGGGAGATGATGGGCAAAAGACCGGTGGCAAAGAACTGAGATTTAGTGTGTTCATGTCTAACAAGGCACTTAGAGTGTTTTGCAGGGATGTGTGCTGCTTCAGGAAATGCGTTTAATGGTCAGGGAGGGCCCTTGTTTTCTAGCCTCCTCAATTTGGATGAGTAGGTAAGATTTTGAAGGAATTTGGAGAGCATTGTGCCTCCATTAAGGTTTTCCCCCTCTGCTCCTCAGCCTGCCTCTCTGTTGGATCCTCACTAGCAGGATAAGGATTATCCTGCCCTACACAGCAGAAGGGTCTGAGCCACGTCGCCCGTGCCCAGAAGATCTTAAACCACTTGCACCTGCAGCCACTGTTCCACCTCATCTCCTGGGCTGCTTTTTGAGGTCAAGCAAGACAAATGACAGTGCAGCAAACAAGAAAGTAATTCCTGAGTGTTGTACCTGAAGGGGATTACAAACTCAAGCAAATCTGAGTGAGGAAGTAAATCTGCACATAGTTGCTATGTAGATTATAATTTCATCTTAGAAATACTCAGGTATTTTATGAACAAGTTCCCCAGTGATTTGTGGCATGTGACTCCCAAGGAGGACAATAGGAACCAGGGTATTGCCAGGGAGCTACGCTGAACTCCTCCTGAATGGCTCCTCTCAGTCACAGTCCATGTGGTAAAGCCAGTGTGGACATTGGGGTGTAGTCTGTAAGATGGGTATTTATAGCAAATGGATGTAAAGATAGCAGTGCTCATTTGGAAATCGACTGCACAGCTGGGCACAGAAGTTACTGTTCAGACCACAAGCCTTTGGAGCCAAATTAGAGCTGCTTCCCAAGGGCCATGGATGTACCTGCCCTGCCCTTGCCTTGCTGCTATCTCTAATCATGGGCACAATTTTAGTCAGTGGCCTGTGGCCAAACTTGCTCAGGGCCAGCCCAGGGAAGAATGGGGATGGGCAAGCACCTCCTTCAGCTGCCCAGTTTGTAGCTGCCAGGCTGGGCCCCCAGTGCTGGGACATCAGTGCAAGGGAACAGGGCTGAAGCAAGATTTTAGGGCAAAGGGGATATAGGGAAAGAGCCCCAGCCCTGGCATCCTGGCTCTGCTAGCTGGGATCCTGGCTGGAGCCTCTCAGGGTGACACTGAGGTTGCAGCTCTCGAGACAGCTTATTGTCCCACTGACTGGGTTGTGAGGGTTTTGGCAGACTGGGATGCTCTGCCGAGAAAAAGCCCTCTGGTTGTCACCTCTCTCACTTCTTTGTGCTTAAAGCATATTTTCTCAGTTTGCAGTGTCAGGGGGCTGGGTGCACTGTGAAGCAGTTCGGATTCTGCGTTGATAAGGCAAGTGCAAACTGTCCCCACAGCTCTCGAGAGCAGAATCAAACTGAAACTTACCACTCAGAGTAGAAAGCACATAACACCCACAGCTACAGACATGCACAAATTGCTGCAATATAGGTTAGAAAAGGAGCCCCGTTCTGCACCCTCTGGTCTCATTAAAAACACGCACACACACCAAATATTCACTGAATGACTACAAGCACCAGCCCGTGTTCCCTCCTAAACACCCGACTTACTTGTAACGGCTTATTTAAAAGGCAAATTTTCACTTTTCATGTATTCTCGCTCCCCTTAGCACCTGGTTGCAGTTTCTACAACATTTTTAACTTCTGGTTTTTTCATGACTGGTTGTGAGTAAAGTGAGACCTCTCCAGGACACCACCCAGCCTGGTTAACTGGGCCCCCACCTAGGGACATGGCTCCAGCGTGGCCGGAAGAAACCAAACTTCCTCCTCTTAGTAAAGAATTTTTGCATGGGGCTTTGAGGCTGACAAGAAGAGCAGATCTTCTGGTCTGTAAAAATGTACAGAACCTGTCCCTTAAAAACAAAAGGTCATCTGAATACACAAGGTAGACTAAGAAGGTGAAGGTGGGAAAAAAAGTGTTTCCTGGGGTTCACAGAGGGACAGTTCTCTTGCACAGAGTTTTGTCATAGGAAAGCTGTAGGGAGACCAGGAACTACAATATCCAAGAAACCACATACAGAATGCTGCCTGCTACACTCCTCTCCCTGCCCAAAAGCTGGCCACTGCTTTTCTCATTTAAGTTAGGAGTTATTGTGTAAAACTCAACTGGTGAAGGCAGGAGTGTTGGGTCTCCCTAACTCCAAGACTGGTATCGCATTGGGACAGCTGAGTTCTCAGAGCAGGCAAACTGGAAAAGAGGTTTTCAGTCTCTGATTTTGCTCTGTATGGTTTCAATATTGCAGGAATCACTTCTCTTCCTAGTGCAGTGTGGCCACTTTGGGGCAGGAATGCTGTAAGGAATGTCACTCGGTCCTTGGATAAGGAAATGATCAAGGACTTGCTTATTCACAATTAATGGAGAAAAAGAGCTGAAAGCCTTTATTAATCATTGCACAATAAGGAAGTCATACTGGTTTTGCTCCCTTCAATAGGGCTATTTGGTCACACCTACCTAAGTGGTTTGGCATCCCAACCATCTCTCCGCATACAGCCAGGCAGGAGGAAGGAAGGGCCACTGCACCCAAGTGTCACCAAGGTGCCTGGCTGACAGCTCACAGGGAGGAGAGAGCTCTGAATGTCCATCTCCCTTTCCTGGAGGGCCAGGCATCTCTTTTTAGAGATCTCTGCCCAGTGCACACACCCGTGCTGCCTGTCCCCATCCTTTGGGCATAGGTTTCTGCCCCAAGGCCTGGTGTCAAAAAGGAGCAGAAGTTCATGCACGCCCTGTGCCAGAGTTTCCCCCTGCCAGTTGCAGAGGTCCCTGCCAGGGAGGGTCAGCTCTTAGGGCTGTGTGCCACCCACTCGGTCACTGCAGATCCTTGCCCCACTACTGGGCTTTTGCTCCCTCGTTTATCTATCGTGGCAGCCAGTCTGTGTAACCCTCAGCTCCAGAGAGCAGTTTGTGGCTAGAGGTGATGGCTGGCAGGTGCCTCTGAAGTGCCAGGAGACAGATGTTCAGGCTCCAGGTTTTGGCTGTCACAGGGAGCTGCATTGCCCTGCCCTAGAAAAGGGTGAGGAGGATGATGTCTCAGGGGCCTTTTCTGGTTGAGCTTGTGCAGGCTGAAGTTTGTAGAGCTGACCAGCCTGAGCCAGCAGAGCCTGTGCTGCCTGGAGGTGGAAAACATCATCTCATCTTTCCTGGGCTGGGTTTTCCTGTGCAGAGCACCATTCAACCAGGGCCAAGCTGCAAGCTCTCCTGGTGGAACTAAGGATACTTTGGCTTTGAAGCAGAAGGCAATGTCTGCTTGCACACACCTTGAGGCAGACACCTGACCCCTTTATCATGGGACAAGAATACAACTTTGTATCAGAAGTCGGCACTCATGCAGCAGGGTCTTGGTGAGACTTGGTGGCCTCTCTTCTGTTTGGCTGCCACAGTGAATTGCTGGGAAATGTTCCCCAATCTCTTAAAAATGAGTGAAAGCAGAGCCATGCAGCATATTGGAAATTCTATCTTTGACTGCAGTTGGTACAAGGGTGTCCTTGACTGGTGTGCAAATGTGCTCTTTGCTGGCTCTGCCATGTGCTTCTCGTGAGAATGGGAAGCGCAGAAGCCATGTTGGTTGCAGGATGGGCCTGTTTCAGCATCTCATGAAAAATGAAACACTTGTGGTTTTGGGAAGTGCTGCATCTTTGACAAAAAGTCTTGTTTTTCTGCTGTCCAGGCAAGACTGTGCTGAAGTTGCCAAAATGTCAACCTATGTGCCCCACATCTCAGGCCAGGCAGCTGCCTTTTCCCTGCCAGCCTACCCCAACCCTGTGCAGAGGAGGGAAACCTCCTTCTCAATGCCAGGGCGGCTGCTTTGATGCTGTCAGTGAGTTTTTCTTTAGCCACCATGACAGCCGGTGTTTTGCAGATACCTGCCCCATGACGGGCACATTCCTCAGCAGCACTGCATCCACTCAGCTCCGGCTCATGCAGTAATTAGCCAAGTGTTTCCTGGCTGCCTTTAATTACAGCCACAACTGTTTCCCTCACTCTAATGTAACACCTCTGAATGACAGCAAAGGTTTTGGGCCACATCCCACACGGTCCCAGCACGTGTTGAGACGCAGCCATGCACTGGCAGACCAATTTGAACCCAAAGGGCTCATACCCCCTCAGTGAGTCACGTTTTTCATTTTCGACCTCAAGGCCATAATTGCCTACACTGGGAATTAGCGGTGTCTCCCCAGTACCCAGCTGAGAGGCACTGGGCTTTATAAACCAGCCAGAAGGGCAGGATCCTCCTTAAATCTGTGCTTGAGTCTATCTCAGCTGTAATTGGCCCCGTCCTGTGGCAAAGCAGCTCAGCTGGCAAGGCCACATTGCCCAACACGTTCTTCCCCTCAACATTTTCACACTGACGGCAGCAAGATGGGCATCAGGCCTGCCTGCCCACAGGCAGCCAGTGGCTCTGTGCCGGTGGCACGCGGTCTCGCAGGGCTGCGTTTTGTGGCAGCTCCCAAATGGATGAGCTTTTCCCGCCTGCCCCTTGTTAACACTGTTGTGGTTATCCGACCTGGTGGTGGTGTTGCCATGGCTGAATCCCGCTGCATTGCTGGCCGGAGCACATGCCACCAGCGGCTCCCAACCGGCTCGGGGGCTGCCAGGAACCAAGGCAGCAGCTGCCGGGCTTGGCCTCGCGAGGCTGTGATCTATAACGTGCATTGTCTTTTTATGTAATGTGTTTTATTAAACATCTTCTAAAGCTTACAAGTGTCCCCAGGACATAACTCTCCAGCACAACGTAACGCTTTGCCAAGTAATGAAGTATGATTTATGGCGGTAATGGTTATCCTATGGTTTTTTTTTTTTTTAAATTATTACAGCAATAGCTCTGTCAAATATAGGAATATAACATGCTGCATTTGGCACGTTTATGACAACAGTGCTCTGGTTTTCTTAACTCCACAGTTTGGTGTTGGCAGTATTTCAAATTCTTGAGACAGATGTTTAAATGAAGTTTTTTAAGAGGACAGTGAAATACTTTTAAAACATCATACGGCGCTGAGTGTCTCAATATGCGCAGGAACGTTATTTCTTTAACATTCAGGTAGGGCAGGGCAGCACATGGCCTCTCTGGTTTAGATCTCACGGTAAATGATGGAAGTAGCAAATGTTGAATTAGCTTTCTGGGGCATCCTGGCCTGCTGTTACTCATGGGCTGAGGTGGGGAGGGAGGGGCAGACACTTGACCTTCCCCTGGATTTAGTGCAGTGTTCACATCTCCTTTGTGAGCACTTGCAACAGATCCACATTTGTTTTGAATGCAGTTCCCACCATGCTGAGACAGGACTAAGTGGTCTCACACTGACATTTTGAGTGTGTCATTGTGGTCCTGGTGGTTAGGGTTTCAGGCCAGAAATGACAATCATTTGGAAAAATGTAAACGAGAACCCTGGTCACATATCTCTGAGGCAGAGCATTCAAGTATTTCCATTGAAACACTGAAAATTCTTGGCTTTTTTTTTTAAAGGTACTGGCTGAAACTGAGGAAACCTCTGTAAAACACAAAGCTAGGGTATTCAGCTCTGGCATTGCTGTTTGCAGCTTTCAATGAGGGAAAATCAGAACCCACAAAGGCAGGAGTCAGAGTTGCTGAAGACACCATCGCCCTCAGTGTACCAGTGCTGGGGCCACAACCAGGCTGCACACCCAGTTGGTGCAGAGAGACTGAAGACAAGGGAAGCATCAGTAAAGCAATGAACACTTATATTTAATTTACATTTGACAATTTGCACATAAATAATGATGTAAACCAATACGTAAACATATGATAGTTTGTTGTTCTAGCAAAGTAAAAAGCCTGTTAACTTTGGTCAGAGTCTTTCTTAAGAAGAGACAAAAAAACCCCCAAAACACTGTTGATTGTTGCTACATTCACATGTAAAACGTCTAAGGGAAGGGGGAAACAGTAAAGAGAAGTAACAATTCTTAAAGCTGATGCATATAAATTCTTGTAAATTTTTGTATCAAATACAAGAAAGCACTACAGGCAATAGGAAAAGTGTGTGTCCAGTGACAGAGTAGTGATACTTTGGTTTATCCTACAATTAAGTACTATATTTATGAACTATTGCTACATTTAAAAGATGTCAGCCTCACAATTTGCAGGAGTGGAAATGTAATGAACTGAAGTCCTTCAAAAGCTGTGTTGAGAGACTTGTATTTCAGGATTGCTTGTTTTTTTAACAGAAGGCATTAAAATGAAGTTTGCTGAAAAAAAAAAAAAAGACCACCGAATCCTGAATTGTTGAGGTGGACTTTAAAAAAATTTTTTAAGAACATAACCAGACAAAAAAGGATACATGGAGGGGAGGTGTGTAATAATGCTACTTATATTCATGTGAGTTGACTGTGCAACTCGTTAGTGGCAGGGTACAATGAGACAAGGGCCTTGTCCCATCTGACTTCCATCCTGCTCTTACTGTGATTTGTGACCACATCACGCACAGGTCATGTTTGGCTTCTTTTCAAGTTCTTTCAGTTATGTTTTCTGGCTGTCTGTTGACTGACCACCAGCCTCCTCCCCCCTAGTGCAGACTGTCTGGAGAGCAGGGGACTGAAGGAGCCCTGGCCTGCAAACTGGGTCATTCCCACCAAATTCACTGAGATGCCACACGTGGATGGATGATGACATCACTCACGTGTTTGCAAGTTCCAGCTTCACCTTCAGCTGTGCGTGCATTTGCAAGTGATAAATGCCTTGGTACAACCTTCTGGTTTTGAGGTCATTGGTTATTTGCAAAACTGGGATAACATTTGATTTTCACACTTAGATGAAAAATAGGTTTTATTACATGGTTTGGCTCACAACTTAAGTGGTATAAATATATATACATATACATATATCGTATAGTGGTATAAATATATCTATAAATATACATGTATTCTTTGCTACACCTCAAACGTCACCATATCATCTTTGGGCTTAGCAAAACAAAAAGATAAAAGGACGTGCATTCTATTTTTCCCTGTGCACATTTTGGTTTCTTCTCTAAAGTAGCAAAGCATTTAGGTAAAACAGCATTGTCTGCACCACTGGACACAAGCACTGAGGTAATTGTTGTTCAACAACTTTGCAATGCCCTTTTCTTCTTTAATTAAATTAACCACAAAATGTACAAACACAAATACTGAGAAAAATCTGAGTCGTACAGGAAGGAAGAAAAAAAATTTATGTGCCAGGAAAGGACTTTGTTCCCCACTTCTACCCAGGCAAAGTGGGAGAGAAAAATACAAGTAAAACTGAACCCCTTCTTTCTCAGGGAATCTGACCATCTTTTTTTTTTTATCCCTGGAAGGCTCTGGCCAAAAAAACCCCAACATAAAAATCAGAAGAAATAAATCTGCCCAACCACTCTTTTTAGGCAGAATATTAATAATATTTGTGTCTTTGCTTTTAAACTGTAATGTGAGATTTTATTTTGGAAAAGCCACTTTAAGATCATGCGTTCCTTTGGTCTTAAAGTTACATGCAAATGTGTGGGGCTAGAGCTGTTTTCTAAAAACCTGTGGTATTGTCCATGGCAGGTCGATGTTTGCTGTGCCACATCTGTTCCAGGTAGAGCTGCAGGTAGAAGAATCTTTCTCCTCTCCTCAGAGAGGCAGGAGAAGAAGCTTCTTCCCTGCTTGCTGCTACTCTGGGTTGCTGGTTTGTTGGTTTTTTTTCCTTTTCAATTCCCAGTGGGGTGATTTGCTCATGAAAGTACACAGCATTTTTTTTCAAACCAAAAGATCTAGGATTCTGTATGTCACATGTCCAACTTTGGCAATATGAAAAACCACATTTGTTTAAAAGACATTGGTACATAAAACACATTTACTGAAACCCTAATCTTAGGTTCTTAAAACAGATGTGCAGAAAAAAATATCTACAAAGAATGGCCATAAAACAAAAAATAAAAACATTTAAAGTAAAAATTACAATGAATTTTTCCAGTCATTGTAAACATTTTCCTAATTATTGCTTTTAGAATGATTAATTGCATAATAAATTATGAAGTACTATCATTGAAAAAATAATTATGGATAGATGATTGTCTCTTAGTAACTGGCGAGGCAATGTACAGTCCTTTGCCCCTTTTTATGCCCTGAGAAAACAGTAACTTTGGAGTTCCTTCTTTCAGCTGGAGAGCGTAGGGAAACTACTGTAAGCCAAGATTGCTTTGCAGCATTGAAACTATGTACAAGCAACTGCTACAGGCACCCTGACTTGCCAAGTCATAAATAAAAAAATCACTTTGCCAAAAAGTTTTAAGGGTCCATTGGTTCAATTGTTTCTTGCTTGACCTTTACAGGTAACAGAGGTAGTGGGTGACCGTGAGGCAACTTCATAATTGACATATCTGATGACTCGTAAAGGTTGCATCCTGAGGAGATAAGCCCATTTCCCAGGTTCCTCTGTAGAGAGACTTTCAGATTAGCTCCTTCCATTTCCCTCCTGAGCATGGTCAGTATATCCTTCTCCACAATCGATGTTAAGTCGATATTGTCCTCCACTTCTTCCAACTTGTCAGCATTGTCACTGATATCGAACTTCTCGATCTCCTCGTTGATTCGGTTCAGGTCCTCCATGGAGAGGCCAGAGGCAGGGGCAGCAGGGCAGTTGCCCTTCAGGTGAACCTGGAGGCTGCAGAGGTGAATGTAGCTCTTGTGGCAGTGGATGCATTTATGGGGGCGTTCCCGGGTGTGGAGACGCTTGTGCAGCTTCAGGTGCACAAACTGGGTAAATTTGGCCGGGCAGAGCTTGCACTGGTAAGGCTTCTCTCCAGAGTGGAGCCGCAGGTGGGTTTTGAGATTGCTGGTGCTGCTGAACCGCTTGTGACAAACCTAATGTGGGGGGTGGCAGAGAAACAGCAAATGAGTGGGAGGGGATTTTATGGTTTAAATCACAGACACCTAGGAGGAGACGGCAGGATGAAGCAGCAGCTTTCTATATCTTCACACTTTCTCACAAAGGGAAAAAAATCCCCACCTTTTTTATTTAAATATTGCTGAATGTCATTTTGAATGTGGCTGATGGCAAAACTGTATCAGGCAGATGTTGCTCTAGCAGGCTGCAGGCAATCGTGCTGTCTCACAGACGCTGCTGCACCAGGGCTGGGCCCAGCCGTGGTGCAGATTCCGGCCCTGAGCAGCCAAGGGTTTGTCCCTCAGACCTCCCTGCACACTGTACGGGGTGTGCAAAGCCCTGCCGTCCCTTTGGCCTCAGAAGGAATCATCTCTCTCTCTCTGTGTTACATACCTGACACTCGTGGGGTTTTTCTCCCGTGTGTACCAGATAGTGCTTCTGGAGGTGAGCCAGCTGCGTGAAGCCCTTATTGCAAGTCTGGCATTTAAATGGTCTCTCTCCGCTGTGTACTCGGAGGTGCACCTAGGGAGAGACAAAGCAATTAACAATTTGCAGTTTCCAGTACTACAACAAAAGTACTTTCAGATGTTTCCTAAAGTCAGCGGAAGAGTCCCATTGCCAAAATACAATGTTATCTATTTAATTAGATGGCGTCAGTATTAAAACACACAACTACGCTTTCTTGCTGGGGGATGCTGTATTAAGCCCAGACGCATAAACAGCCCAACAAGCAAGGGAGGCCTGACCCTGCTTTTCCTCGAAAACCTACAGGGAGAAATCTGAGCCTTCAAAGAAGGCTCCTGTCTTATTCTCCACTGCCTACCTTCAGATTGGAGAGCTGGCCAAAGGTCTTGGAGCAAACATTGCATTCGTACTTGATCTTCCCATTCTGCTTTTTCAGTGGGTATGGGAGGGTTTTGTAACCAGTCACATTCCTCTTACTTTTAATGAGATTCATGGCTTCTTCACCGCCGGTGGCATCCAACACCACTGAGGTAGGTTTAGGTTGCATTATGTGTTCCGAACTGGCTGCTGTACCAGCGGTGGGGGACCCACTGGTTGGGCTGCATGGCTTGTCCTTCATGCTGGCAGCAGCGCCCGTGATAGAGAAGGCACTGTTGGGTGC
This sequence comes from Orthonyx spaldingii, assembly GCA_013397795.1. Taxonomy (NCBI): domain Eukaryota; kingdom Metazoa; phylum Chordata; class Aves; order Passeriformes; family Orthonychidae; genus Orthonyx; species Orthonyx spaldingii. The sequence goes on along the minus strand of VZTJ01006358.1, from coordinate 1,164,335 downwards.
TGGTATGAGGAAGTCTCTCGGATGATCAGGCTGCAGCAATCGACGGCCTCCTTCACTAGGCAATGAGCTGGGGAGTGTGGGGGGATTCAGCATGTGGTGGGAAAGGCTACCTCCGCTCAGCAGGTTGCCATAAAGAGGATACATCCTTGGGAAGAGATTGAAATTGTTGATGCCATTGATATTGTTCAAAGCGCTCAGGTTATTACAGCTCATATTGAATGGAGGTAATAGGAATTTGGGATAATGGGGGTTATAGGATGGTAGAAAGGCAGGTGAGAGGTGGCCAGGGGGTGCATATCCAGGATAAGACCCCAATCCTTCTGAGCCATATGATCCGTTCAAGTAAGAGTATGGCTCTCTGTGCTCTTGGGAAGTAGGTGCCAGAGGTGAAACCGTGACCCCTGGACTACTGTGAGGGCTTGAACTTTTTAAACTTTGGTCTGGGCTGCTCCTCCCGGAAGGACTCGGTGTAGTAGATGCCTGGATGGGCGAGTGAGTAATGTAGCTGGGTCTCTCCATGCCATATGCTAAGGAAGCTTTCAGATAGTCTTCCGGAATGTGAGGTCGGATCGGGTAGACAACTCGAGGGAAGAAACACCTCTCTGGGCTATAGTTCTTATGTAAATCATCCAAGTCTTTTTCTGGAGTAACTGGTGAAATGTTGGTCTGAAAGAAGTCTTTTCCTTTTGGAGGGTTGGATTCCATTTTCAGGATTTCTTTCACACTGTGCTCCTTCTTTGGGATGCTTTTCTGATAAAGCTCATCTTTATCAGCGCTGTGCTGCTTTGGATTAACGTGGGTTTGTGCTGAAATACAAAGACAAGGTAATTATTATTTAGATATGCCACTGGCATTATCTCTTTTCAAAACAAAATCTAACTCCTACAAGTTTAGTGGGAAGGAAGGGCTACTCTCAGAGATGAGCAATCATTCAACTTGCCAGAAAACTAAATTTTGTGTGAAGAAATGCTTGCTGGTATTAAGTGTCCGTAAAAAGCATTGTTAATTTAAGCGATACCAGCCAGTACGTAGAGATCTGGATGATGATGCATTTGCAGAGTGCTAGTCTCCACTCTGCAAACTGATTTCACCTTTCTTTCCCCTTAAATTTGACTAGCTTCGCTGTTGAATGTATCTTTAAGCAGTATTTCTAATAAATGTGGTAATGAGCATTTGTTCACAATACAGGTTTAACTGAAGGACTTTGCAGAACACAAGCTTCCAGAAATGTTCCTCAGTAAAATAACAAGGCATGACAAATCGGGTTTTGCCAAACCGCAGCAGTCACTTCACCAGCCAGTTCAATTACTTACAGTACCAAAAAAACCATGGCTGGCTAGGATGAAAGCCTTCTTCAAAGAGAAGGTATTCTCCATCAGTAAACAGATCATTACTCATTAAATATACTGCTTAGGAACATCTACAACAAAGCAGACTATTTACTGCAGATTTCTGTGGCATTCAGTCTATGCAAAACTCCTCTGCTTACAGCTGTACTTTATAAAAAAAATGCTGAAGCAAAGCAAAAGAAAGCAAGACTGGTTGGCTCCAGCTTAAGTTGAAATGTGCTTTTTAAAAAAAGGAAAAAGAAATACGTATTTAGAAGGAAATAGAAGTTAGCATACATTCGTCTCAGTTCAGCACATACTCTATTTATTTGTGTTCAAAGACCTTGCTATCTGGACATAAAACAATCTTAAGAGCACACTGAAAGACGTCTTCAGTAGAAAAACAAATCTGCCTTTATCTTTGTTACATAATCTTGATTACTTGTAAGATGTTTTATTATAGGAGAAAAAACTACAAGAAGGTTTCATAATCACGGTTAATTAGTGCAAGGCTTTCCATCAGGAGGTACAAGCCAACACCAGTAGGTACGTGACTCAAAAACATTGCAGTCCTTTAGAAACATTTCTGCTACCATGACTGTTCTTACTTCACTATCTGAGGTGAGAAACAGTTATTTCTGAATTTTGGAGGATCATCTGAACCCAGTGAGGAACGTGAGAACAGGCAATGACCACATTGTTTTCAAAATGGATTCTTTACTTCACTATTCACTACCCTGATGGAATCTATCATTTGGCAACATTACCCTATAAGGCAAAAAACCAGCCATTTATTAAATGTATCCAAGAAAACAGCTGCTTTCAAAGCATGCTCCTACTTACAGCAACCCACTTTACAGTAGCATCCTTTTTGAAACAGCATTGGACTAGTAGCAAGCAAATTTAGTTTGAGATTTGTGAGTAGTTTGTGTATTTTCAAGCTGCAATGAAATGCAATTGAACATGGTTAAGTTCAATTAAAATATTTATTTTAAAAGTGTTGTACAGCAAGCATGTGCACACATAAGTGCACAAATAGCTTCCCAATTACTTCTCTTGGTGTCTAAAGTTTAATGCAGAGCTGCATCAAAAATAAAGTAATAACATATTGTGTTGTCTGGCTTTAAAAAACATCTATTTTCTTTGGTTATTTTGTCTGTACTCCTGGACTGGTAACTCATTTTCTAAATGTCAAACAGATTTTTGGGCATAGCATAGAGGTCCTACTAGGTTCAAGAAGCTCTACAATGGCACTGGAGCCAAATATGGATAATATTATCTGTATCTTCTTATCAGCTGCCTTTCACCACAGCAGTGTCTCAGAGCAAACATTCCTGGTGACACTATCAGCATCGGAAAATATCAAGACCAGGCAGAACTGAAAACTGGACGGGGGGTGGGAAGCAGGACTTGTGAAGCCTTGCAGCAGGAAAAATAAATAAATACCACCTTATCAGGCCCGTATCAGTTTCTCAGTGGGGTCTGTCAAGCAGGAAGTTCAAATTGACACTTTTCTCTTTTAAAGAAAAAAACCCAGGGGGAGGGGAAGAGGAAGGAGAAATAAATGCTGGTAGTTCTGGAAAAGTGATCGAGAAACTGGGGCCACTTCAGCTGGAGAAACAGCTCCCACTGGCACAAGGTTAAACACGAGGGTGGGGATGTACGTGCCTTATGTGCAGGAGCAAGCCCAGGAGTGACAGAAAGGAAGATCACGCAGAGGTCGTAACTTTCTTTGTGCAACAATCCCATGCTCTCTCTTGACTGACTAAAGATAATTGCTCATTTCTTCCTTTCTGAATTTTCCCTGTAAAGCTGTCCTTCTTACTCATTTCCATGTGTAGACAGAAGTTGTGATATTTAAAGAATTTTTTTCAAGTCTAATTGTGACAGCTCTCTTTAGTTTGCAAGCTATCTTTGGTCCATAAATCCCCTCTTCGCTTTCTCCCCTGTTACCTGAGCACAAGGGACACTTGGGAACACCAGAGAGATCAAAACACAAACAAGTGTGTCAGCACTGTGTAAAATAAGAGAAGGTAATGTTGGGGGCCAAGGAGAGGTTCTTAAGTTTTATACTGAAGGTGGATTTAAACCAGGACTGAAACTGATTGAGAGGTTTACAACCTTTCTTGTTGCTCTTAAAGGAGCCATACTTTAAGGTTAAAGAGATATATTTCTTATAAATGGATTTTTTTGAACTTGTGATCTTAGATTTAAGTTTTTACCAATCAGAATGTCTCCCTCTCACTCTTGAAATGCATTTCTCCCCCCCACCCCCATATACACACATACACACACATATATATATATATATATACACTAAATATAGGCACATATTCTTCCAGGATCTATCTAGTTTCTGTGGTCAGAGAGACACACAGAAAAGAGATTCATGACAAAACAAGAACAATGCAGCTGCATTTTTAAGTTACTGATCTGAAGGGAGGGGGGTGGAAAGAAAGAAAAAACCCCAGATGTGCCTCTTGAGGAGCCTGATCCACTTCTAACTGAGGTCAACAGATTATTTGTTCAGATCTGAGATTAGTGAGTTCATGCAAGAGGAAAAGGGACAAAACTCCTGTTACTTTTAAGTATTAATGAAACTTGAGTGAAGGGGCTGCCTGAAGTCACTTCAATGTGGGTGTTCCAGCTACAGACTTCTGCAGAGCTACAGCCTTTGCTCTCGGTTCTTGTGCTCTGAGCTGTAGCCTGAGAAAGATTTCATAAAAACAATGACCTGTTTTTTTCTAAAAACTTGAAAAACGGTTGTAGGCAGACAGTAATTTCAATAGTAATTTCAGGAGTGAGATGGTACTGAACACTTCGAGTGGTGGAGCTTAATTATGCCGATTCACATTTTCGATCTAAATTAAGCACCTCTTTTGCTAGTAGAAAGAGAACCTCGAAGTTGTGAAGCGGGCAAAACAAAGACTGTTTCCACTCAAAATGAGAATGGAGACCAACATGTAGAAGTACATAGTTCGATCATCTGTTTTCTAAATGTGTCCACAGCAGTGTGACATGCCTTTGAAAACTTTTTACTCAGAGCAGGTCTTTCAGGGAGCCTTCAATTAATTCTCAATATTAAGACAACTTCAGCCCCCAAATTCTGATTTTGTGAAGACAACCTCTCATATAATTTAAAAATCATTTTCCTGAGCCCTTTTGAACATTCCAGGAGGCATTTTTTTAAGCAAGTGCAGATGTTTCCTCTCAACCCAAACAGAAAAGCTTCAAAACCAGAAAGTGAAACTGCCCATAAACAAAAGGGAAAGCGAGCAACAGGGCTGAGCTAACGGCCAGCATGTCAGGGCCAGCAGGAAGAAGAGAAGAGTAAATCGCATTTAAGAAAAAAAGCATCAAAAAGTTAATCTTCATAGAACCAGAAACAGTTTAAATAATGCCTTGTTAAACCTGTTAATGAAACAAAAAGATTGCCAAATATTTTGTAAATATGCAAATTGTCTTCCCCCAACTTGAACTTTTTTTCTGAAGCTTGACCAAAAGATGTCACCTGCCCGTACTTGACTGAGGAGACAAACATGACATGAGCAGCAGGAAGTTGCATCACATGATTGCAATATGTGAACATTATTATCAAATAGTCATGCCCTGAGTCAATGCAATTGTTTGGATTTTGTTGGGTTTTTGTTGGTTAGTTTTTGTTTGTTTTTTTTTTAACTGTTACCCTCTCCACCCCTCCATCCCAAAATAATCCTCCCATGTTGAGGTAAGAATGAAATTCTAAACTATGTGGAACTGCCAAAGCAAAGTTCCTCAGTCTTTGCTAAATAAAATATCACAGACTAAAAGACAATGTGAAGGAGCAGTTGAATGAGGTGAAGCACATTTAACAAATTACTGAGAATTTATTTTTAGCAGAATACAGAAATCTTGTGCCACCATACTTAAAACTATTTACTGGACAATGGCACCATCTGAAGGTGGCATCCGAAACCTTGACAGAAAACATCAAGAGTCTTGAAACAGGTAGGAAGGAGAAGGGGATCATTTGGAATGACACCGAGTTCCCAGCAGTGGGATAATATGGAGTCTTGCCTCTACCACTATTGTGCAACTCCTTGCAGGCACTTCAACACTCATTGGAAGTTACGTAGCTCCACTTGGAGCTAATCATGGCCGTGAAGGTAGGTGTGTGCTCCAGCGTCTGAAGGACTAGGTCAAAGGCCCCAATTCAGGAAAACACAGAGGACAGGGTTAAACCCACAACTAAGTACATGCTTAATTGCTGTCTTGCATCTGGATGCTTTCCTTCTGCGGCACAAATGAACTAATGCTGGGGAAGTTACCTTTAATTTGAAAGTTTGCTGTTACAGAGGCAAGTAGATGTTACATGTGGGTGTGTAAATACTTTTATGCTCTAAAGTGGTAGTTCTCTCATTTTTGAGGCCACTAATTACAGGAAATAAAGCCAGAGAAATTCCCTGATACATTTTTCCCCAGAGGCCCATCCTGCTGCGGTGCTTGAAGAGGAACTGAGGTGCTGAACTCTAAGGCTATGATCCCCAAACCCTTGAGGCACTTAAAGCAGCTGCCTATATTTTAAGTTGGCAGGACTGGAAGGTCTCTGTAGGTGTGTGTCCCAGGTGGCCTCTCCTGTACTGGGCTGGGCAGACAGCCAAGGTACAGCTCTTCCAAAGCCTCCCACAGGCACCAGTGTGCACTGCACACCCAGGACACAGGGAAGGGAGAGATCTGGGTGCAACACACCATGGCCACGGGCTGCCTCCCGCCCACACCAGCGTGTATCCCATGGGAGGAGGCCCTGACTTCAGCCTGCCTCTTGGGACCTGGGCCCCAACTTTCCCTTCCTCTTCCTCAGAGGGTGCCAAAACTAGCAGCCATCAGCTGGGAGAGGTGGTGATGCTCCCCTGCTCCTCTGAGGGAAGCCATACCACTTTGAACACCAAACTATTAGCAATCCATTTGGCTGGAGAGGACTTTCCTGACTCCCTAGCAGGTGGTGGGGGGGTCCCCTCAAGGAAGACTGTGTTCCGCTGTTTTGATGGGCTGAAGCCCCTTGTCTGTAGCAGGTACAGGGTGCCAGCAAACTGGGGACAAACCCTCCACACTTTACTCATGGATGAATGCAGTGCCAGGGTACCTTGGCTAGGCTTTGTGGCAGAGGGAGAGGCTGGACAGGCAGCACCACACTTTCTAATTTTAGATTTAACTAGTGGCCTGGGAGAAAGGAGCAGAAGAAAGCTAAACAGTGCTGGCATTCATGGTAAACTCATCTGGTTCCAGTACTAATGCTGGAAAAACCACGCCTGCTTGCACCATTGCTACAGGGACTTTGGCAAATCAGGATCTTGGGGAGACTTCTGGATTTTTCTTCCACATTCTTCAAAAGGCTAACTTTAGAAAACCTCAATCCTTACATTACCTGTAGGGTTTTTGGCCCAACTGCAGGCTTTAGGCCTGAATGTGTTGGTCACAAGAGTGAGGGGAAAAGAAAAAAAAAAGTGAGAAGTTTTTCTCATTTTCTGAACTGCTATTTCCTTCAGGTGGAAGGAGCTAACATAAAATTTCTAAATGGTTTAAATGTAATTGTCTTAAAAAAGAATAAAATCTATTTCAAATGCAACATCTGGAAATACTGCAAATGTTAACACTGAACTACAAAATTGTGGCTCAAGTTCCCATTTCTTTAAATCCTCGTATTGAGCATACTACTTTTACTAAAATCAGTTATTCTGCCATGTCCAGATACCCCTAGTTTTGACCTGATTAAGAGTACCCGGACAGAGTAAGAAATTCTTCACAAATACATTCATTGCTACTTCTGCAAGGAAACCTAAGGTGCCAGCAGATGCAGGAAACCAATCCTGCGTTTGTGTACCCTCCTAGCTAGTGGCCAAATGTGCCTGACTAGATTTTAGCAAACTCCTCATCCACCGGAGCCGTAAATGCTGTTGTCTCATCTCACCTGCAGGTCCCACTGAAAAGTCAACAGTTCATCATATCAAGAAATAAAACTGCCCAGAGAGTGGTGAAATGACATATGTGCAAAGATGGCAGAATAAACGAGATAGTTTTTGCATGGAGAATATAGCTGTATAAGACATTCCCTCCCTCTCTTCCCTCTGCCATTAAGCAAGTTTTCTTCTATTAATTTGTAGGGAAAGACAAAAAACTTCTGAAAGGGTGAAACCCACAGAGAATAGATGTACTTTTGATTAATGTGAATGTGTGATATCGTTTTTATGATAGGGGATGACAGTTCTAATGATCCCCAAAGTAACACTGATATTTTATAACCCATTCCTTATTGCCAAATAACCGTCAATAGTTCTTTTTATAAAAAAAACCCACCAAACCTGCTTGCAGTTTTTCCTTCAATTTCAGTGGCAGAAGGACAAAAAAATACTCTGCTCTATCTTAAAGTAGCAGCAGGGGAAGCAGCCTAAGAGTCCTCTGAGAAGTCAGCAAGAATCTTTCCTTCTCTAGAAGAGGCTCTGGGTGAGGTGTCAGGCAGTGGTTAAGACAGAAGTGAAGCACCAAGTCTGGAAATCATCAGAAACCACAGAGGAACACAAACTCCTGGAAACACCTCTTCCCTCTGCTACCAGTGCTATTATTTTTGAACAGAAAATGAAAGCTGCAATGTAAAGCCAAGAAATGGGGACAAAGTACACTGAGCTTAAAACACAAGTAACCAGATGAGAAGACCACAGAAGGTTTGCTCCCATAAGATAAATAAGTGTAGATGCAAGGTTCAAAGTGCATTATGCAGTAAACATGTATTTTGTCAGACACCTAGACAGAGTCATGGCACATTGCCACTTCCTGGTACAGTGAGGGCAGCCCTTTGGGAGCATGACTGGACAGCCCAGCCTTTAGTATATGCTACCAAAGCAGACTTTTGCTCAATACACTGTGAGATCTGAAATTGGGAAGTCTGAGAGTGAACCAACAGCTATGGTTAGGAAGACAGAGGTCAGGTTGTCTGTCCAGAATTTCACCAGATAAGACAGATTGTAAACAAGCAACTGCTCAGATTTTATAATCTCTTTCCATTTGAACAGGCGCAGGGAACTCATTCTCTTGTGCTGGGTTTTTTAATTCCCCTTTTCCACTCCAAGCTACCTCCTGTGACACAACAGATGATGCAGCTGTGTAATTATACAACTTATTATTAGATCGTACAGGCAGAAGAGACATTACTAGCATTCCTTGTTTATACTGTAATCCACTTACTGAGGTTCATCATTGTCAGCTCTCTGGAGGAGGGATAGTGCAGCCTCTCTGCAAAGTCTCGGCAATACCACACAAGCAGCTCTTGGTTGGCAGGGATGGGCTTGATGGTATAGAAGTAGATGTTCATTCCATTCTGACAAGCAGCCAAGTTCTGCTCCTGAACAGAGTAGCCAGGGTTTACATAACGCATCCAGTTGCTCTTGTCCTCGTTAAATCCATCAATGAAGTGGTGAAGTTCACCACTTGAATAGATCTGGAATAGAGAGGAAGTGCTTATGAATATATATATACATATATATATATATATAGGCACAATACGCAACATGTACACACGGGGTCCAGAGGGAAACACGATAAGCTCCCTTTTTTTTTAATGAGCATACATTACTGAAGTAAGAGTTCAAGCTGTGTTCCTGCCTTTCCAACTATGACATCCTCTGAGTTAAGAACTCGACAGTCACCTTTTCCATTTCATCTTAGCCTGTGTCTCTGCTAGCTTGGGAAAACAAGACCCAAAATCTGAAATGCAGAGCACTCTCCCTGTGTGAACAGTCTACCTTAGAGTCCTTTTCCTGGTGCTCTGATCAACAAGTGGGTGATGCTGATGACTGCAAGTCTGAGTGCATGCTTGCATTAATGCTTTGAGTCACCTGTGTATAAGACTGACTGGCTGTGCTACGTCAGAGTCCTTCTCGCCTCTTTCTATGGCCTCTGTACTTGCAGTTTCCTACCGCCTCCACCCAAAGGTTTAAACTATGCAAACATTCTCCACCCCCCAGAGTCCTAAAGCAACACTTGCTCATAGTTGGACTGTAACCCTTTTGTAGGAAGGCTGGGCGAGGCAAAGATGAAATTCACCTGCCATAACTGAAGGAAGACCTGGAGAGGGGTTAGCCTGTGAGAAGTCACTTTTTCTGCCAAGGGACATGTTCTGACTTGTCCACAGAGGGGCAAGAAAACATGAATCTGAAAACTGCTCATTGGTTTCGGGGGAAAGAAGTTCCCATCACTGACAGAAGCTACTGTTTCTTGAAATGGTAAGAATAAGAGAATTATAAAA
>VZTJ01006358.1:1079885-1151712 GCA_013397795.1 Orthonyx spaldingii | reverse complement strand
AACCCGCCGAAAAAAAAAAAAGAAAAAAAAAAAAAAAAAAAAAAAAAAAAAAGGACGACCTACACTTCTCTTACCAGCATACAGTAGCATACAAAACAGAATATGAAATGGCTCTGGGACATGTACTTACAGGTCACTTTCTTATATGAAAGAATTACCAGTTCCAGTAACATATATCAAGTGGATTTGGTCAAAAAAGGTGTAAGGGTTTTGAAGAAAATGCTCCACTATGCTAGGTCTAAGAAATGTACTCTGGTTGTTCAGCTTCCTTCTTGACAGTAATTATACCAAAAAAAGTCACTGACCACAAATCAGGAAGCAATTCATCATTATTCAGAAGAACGTGCCTTGGAGTAACCCTTTGCAAAACACTGCTGAGTTATTGGTTTTGTCTCTCTGTTTCTCTCCAATCTTCTTAAATTTTATGTAGCCAAGCAATGTTAGAAAACCAACAATTTTGTAAACCAAAACCCCCAAGCCTTTGCAAGATTGATCCTGCTGCTCAGATAGTGGGGAAAAAAAAAAGGTAAAAAGCCTATTAATTTGGTATTATAACCAAATTCTCATGGCAAAATGTATTAAACATATCCCCTTCACACCCCTTGCCACTTGTCTTTTTGCTTGCCAGGATTTCAGAACAAGACAGGAAGACCAGAAGTAGTGAGGAGGACTGAGAGCTGGGATTACTGCTGTCTGTACCCCACAAGGAATCGATGTCCTTACCAAGGCAGATTAGCACTCATCAGACCATACAGATAACTCACTTCAGTGACCTTTTCTATTTTCTTTAACAGTCCTTCTCAGCAAAGGGTGGTAAAAACCCTGGACTGTATGCAGACAGCACTTCACAAATTAGCTAAGCCTTCTGATTTTCTCATGCTACATTTTCTTACATTGTATGATCCTTAATGTATAAGTGAGAGGCAGACAGAGAAATCCTTGCCTGTGTATTGGTCAAGATTAAAAATCTCAGTAAAAAAATGAACACCTAGCATAATTTCATGTTAAATGTCAAAATAAGGGGTACAAATAACAGCCATGGATTCAAGGAATCACCTGGAAACAGATTGCTGGGTGTACGTGGTGGCTGTTTGTACTCATTTGCATTTTAACGTGTTTTCAGCACACTACAGAGAAAAAAAAATTAAAACATCAACAGGAGAGGTAGTTAAATGCTCCATTGATCTGTGCATCTGGACTGAAGAGAGAGAAGAGGGACTTCCAGAAATTTTCCTACACCTACCATATGCTGAAACAAGCTCAGTGGCTCAGTTTTATTTTTGTCTTGCTCGTACATGTCTCATAGAGAGCTGAAAAAGGCAGATGTTCTTCTCATTTTCCCTATATATCTTCATTTACATCCATCTGCCCTCTCAAGAAAAGTTCACAACCAAGCTACAAGCACACCCTACCAGTTTTGCTGCATGATAGCTTGAGATTTTTCATGGTTTTAAAAATATCTTGGCCTTAATTAAAACGACTTTAATGAAATTCTCAGAATCTCTAGAAATCACTCCTTGAACTAGTCAACTTGAAACAGTCTCTGACACAGCAGATACTTTTTGATATCCACTTTACAGACAGCGTTTGTGTTCAGCTATGCCAGGAGAGAAGACGATTTCTCACCCTGTACCCATCAGAATTTGGCAGAAGAGGTTCCACCCATCTGTGTGTGCCAACACTGAAGTTTTGCTAAATCAGGCTATAAAGCTGTCCAGACGACTTTTAGCTGACGGGAGCTTTCTGGTCAGCAATTCTCGGCCTCCACTGTTCCCTCACAAGCTCAGCTGCTGAGCTCGACGAGGGGCACCCTCCAGGAGAAGGGCGCCAGCAGCGCCAAGGCAGCCTAACTCCAGGCTGCTGGCAGCCCCCCTGTCGAGGCCAAAAGGGGCTCTTGCCCCGCCGCAGCTCAGCGGGGGCTGCTTAAGAAGAGGCCAGGAAGCAGGGAGCTCCCGAGGGCCGGCAGGCAGGACAGCGGCGCAGCTCTGGGTGCGGAGCCGGGGGCGAGCCGCCCGCGGGCAGCCGGAGGGCTGTGCCGGAGAGGCACTTCGGAGCTCTGTCCGCCAGGTGTCCTCCAGCGCGCCGCGCCGCTCCGCTCGCTCGGCGGGGAGCCCTTCCCCGGAGCCGCGGGGAGCCCGGCGCGGGCGCTCCCCCAGAGCGGAGCCCTCCTGCCGCCGCCGCCCGGCCCGGACCTCGCCGCACGGCAGCCACACGCTGCTTCCCCCGCGAGTTCTTCTCCACGGGCGCTTACCCCTTCTCCCTTCAAAGCTCGCAGACCTCCGCCGCGTCCCTCCTCTCAGCAGGACAGCGCTTCCAGAAGGAAGGTGCAGTCCGGCGGCAGCCCGAGCCCGCTGCCCGCTGCCCGAGCGGGGCCGGCTGCGAGCGGCGCCCGGGACAGCGCGGCCCCGGCGGGGCGGCGCGGCGGGAGCAGCCCGGGGCCGACGGCGGCCCGGGACGGCGGCCCTGGAACTGACCAGGGTCCTAATGCGGCGCCGGGGGCCGGGCACGCCTGGGGCACGCCTGGGGCCCGCCTGGCCCGCTCAGCACATCCCGGCCTGCCCGCGGCCCCCGGGCATCAGGCGGATGGGCTCCGGTCCCAAATCTGATCTGAGATGTCGCTTTGGAAGATCAACGCTCCTGCATCTTTGTTTGGGGAGAGGGCACTGAAGTAAACAGCGACTCCTACTAATTCTGCAAGGGGAGGGTATTTTGCAATGGGACCACTGAATTGCTTAAAAAAACCAAAACACCGAACAAACTCTTACTGGCTTCATTAAAACAGCCATATTCTCCAAACGCAAATAGGATGGGCCATCCTGTGTCCTGGAATAATACTGATTTTAATTTTATTTTTTTTTTAGCTACTAGTTCTACAGTTACGGAATTTTTACCCCTTTGTTCTGTGACCAGTTTTCTAAAAGTGATGCCACAAAATAGAATGCTTTCAGATGGGTTCCTCGGCGACCACATAAAAAAGTAAATAAAAGCAATAGGGGAGAGCAAGTGTCTGAGGTCAATGAGGCACACTTTTTAACAGCTCAAAATCACTGCTTTCACCAAAATCACTGATTCAGGGTCTGTCTCTAAGAAATGGTCTTATCAGAGATATGCAACAGTAATGGGTGGTTGGCCGAGATATGTTTTCTCTGTCAAAGCTCACAGACTAGGATGAGACACTAGTAATATTCAAGACAGCAGAGTAACTGTCACTTTATATCAAGAAGGGCTGTTTGGGCTTTAAACACTGAGACCAAAGGGAAGATTATTGAAAAAAATGTTTTTAAATGTCTGCATGGAAAGATCATTCACATATGGCCTTCTAGAGCATAAGCCTGACACCACATTTCATAATTTTTTGACAATTGCCAAAACTGGGGGAAAGGATAAATAATTCATGCATAGAAATAAATAAATGACCTCATGTAAATCTAACAGCCTAAAATGTTATGAGCAGTAGTAATTCATTTTTTAAAATGCTGACACATTCTGTGAATTCACAACAAAAGATGTGTTCTTCAGAAAAGTCCCTGATCAAGGTCCAAGAATAAACAAGAGTATGATGACGTGTCATGGGCTCCCTTGCAAATTGCATAAACCTTTAAAGAGGAGCTCCACAAAGCATGCAAGGAGAAGACAGAGAAAAAGCAAATCCTCCCCAAATAGCAGCGGCCGTACTTCCTCCCTCCTTAGCAGGCACGCAGTACTTTTCCTGCTCCAGCCAGAGATATAATACTAATCGTGACAGCACTAGGATTTCATGATCTAATCATGACAGTATCAGCATTTCACAAGCGATATATTATATGTTTTTTTGACAATAAACTGACTCAGCATTTAAAACTCTCAACCAGATGAAGCCACAGCTCTCCCCAAAGTTAGCAATGAAGACAGCTCACATCTGAAACCCACTGGCAAACACGCACGCATGCATCCCCCAAAGTCTTACCTCATCCTTTTGCAAGTGAAAAAAACCCACCCTACCAAGCTGTCAGGACTCCAGTGGTTTTCCATGAGGTCAAAACCAGAATCAGACTCCCTCACTGACCCACAAACACCAACATGCAAAAGCAACACACGTACCCAGTCCTGACCCCACTAAACAAAATGAAACTTGGAAGGCAGACATAAATAAAATACAGTGTTTCCTGTCAGAAGTTACTAGCACACAAGCCTATTATGCCATTTACAACCACTTCACCCTGCGGATGAGTAGCAAACGAGAGACCTGTCCGTACATTCACCAGAGTGTAGCCCTTGCAGAAGGGGGCCAAAGGGCACATCATACTGGCCTTTTTTTTCAGAGCTACCTTAAAGATAGTCAGGGTTTTAAAGCTCCTATTGCTCCTTAGGGTAGGTGCAATTCAGTGCAAATGAAAGACCGGGGGGAGCTTTGGAGAACAAAAGGAGGATGTCCTATATTCAGACTCCCACTAGCAGGGAGCTGCACAGGTCACATTTTACAAGAAAGAACCAGCAATCTTTCAACAGCTTCTCTCTCCCCCCACCTCTTACACAGAGATGGCAGCAATCCTCCTGATTCACCGACCTGAGCCAGGGAATAAGGAAATTACACCTTGGTGTTTCCAAACACAGTGTTGGGAATTTTGAAAGCTCTTTGGATGTCTCCAGCCGCAGCAGCAGGACTCAACAGGGGCAGAGAGAGCAAGCAGCCTCAGCAGCCAATCAGTCACCAGCCGGCCGCCGAGGACCGACCCGAGCTGTCACACTGCAAGCTCATCCTTCAACCAAGAAATCCTCCTGTATCCCATGGTAGAGTCACAGCTTTATTTCCCTCTTCACGCCAAACTAAGACCTATCTAACAACACAATAACACAAAACCAGGTTTCATGCTTTTTTTCTGGAGCATGACCTTTCTCTGCCAAAGTTCTGCAGGGCAGGGCAGGGCAGATGGGAAGAGAAGAGTGATTTTAAGGAGAATTTAGCTTTAACCTCTTACCAAACCTACTTGGCACTCTATTAGGCACTGCCAAGCTAAATTCCATGGTGTCAACACCCTTTGGCTGGGGGTCCAGCCCTATGTCTGTACGCAGGATTAAACAAGTATCTGCTCTGGAAGGAAATATTTGATAGGCACAGATGAGTGTACCTCTTCTTTTCAGCTCTGTGGTCAGTATGTTTAGCCAAAGCAGAAGCACAGGTAATAGTTGCTATACCACAAGTCTCAGCACAGGGAGAAATGAAGGGTTTGAAGGGTTGTCCCCTGGGTTGTTACGCTACCGAACATCACACCTAGCTATAATAGCTACTCTATACGAAGGAGTAAACACAAAACCAAATTGCTCATCCAGGCTCATTTCTTTCCAGCCCTTCTGAAACAACAACAAAGAATGTACCCACTCCAGGGACAAGCATAGGACAGACTCGCATGGCTAGCTACCGGTGAAGATACTGTCCCAGATAAACAAAAGTTAATTTAAGCTACGGCCACCCTTCTGTCAAGCTTGCTACAGTTCTACCATTACTTCCTTAACCAACATGCCTGAGTTTTTAAGAATTTAGGAAGTCGGGAATATAACAAGCTCACAAAAAGAATAAAGCAATTTCATAACCAAAGGGAAAACAAAAAGAAATAATTAAACACATTTCCAGGAATTTGTTTTTTTTTTTTTCCCCTTTACTTCTTTAAAGCTATTTATTGGACAACCGAGGCACTTTAATCTCTGAGCCAGAGGCAATGAATGGTCCTGGCAAACAGCAGCCTAGAAATTGGCACAAAGAACTACCCCACAGTTTAAATATGCTTATTCAGATGCTGTTCAAATTGTGTGAAAATTTAACTGTTTGCGAATTGGTACAGTTTCAGGGGTAGGTTGGCTGCAATTTTGAGTGAAAATATTACACAACAGATGACCAGCACACAATTTCTTAAAAGAGTTATTAGGGCCCCATACTAAAAGCCAGCAGGCAGCATTTGTTGATGTTGGTAGGGTGTGTGTGTGTGTATGCTAAAGAATGAAAGACAGGGTGAGCACACGCTTTCCGAAGCACTGTGATTTAGCTTGTCTGACTCCAACCTTCCCCAGAGCACTGCCGCTTACCTCTTTGCAGTTAGATGCGTATTTGAAAGTCAAGTTCCTTGGCAAGGAAGCCTCTGCCTGAGTTAGGGTGCCTCCATCGGCACTGGGATCCAGCGGGTGATCATTTACAATATATGTGCACTTCTCTTCAAAATCAGCCTCTGTCCACAGAGTCATGTCAGCATCCTCCATGTCCATTTTCATTGTCCACTCTCTCCCTTTCACCAGATTCTTGAAACTCACAGCGTCCGAGCTACACTGTGTAGCAGCCTGGGAAAAAAGAAAACAGCCTTTAATCCTCATTGTCCTTCAGTGTTGTGGTTTCCGTTGATACAGTGTGACTAATACAGTAGTCTGTGACACTTTAAAAGCGTATGCAGGATAGTTGGTACAGTTGAGTAATAGCCAAAAAGCAGTGTAAACGAAGCTGCTCTGACTGAAGCAGCACTTTAAAATGCCAGCCTTGATAGTAATGAGGGAACAAAAACAAAGAGGAGAAAATCCCTAGGCTGTGACAACCACTTTACCTTTTTCAGACCCTTTCCTTAATGCTTCAGAAAGAAAAGAATATTCCGTGCTGAAGAAAATGTGGGGTCATGGCCGCGAGACCACTTAGCCGCCTGTGGAAAAGCTGCCTCAGAAAAGTGTCACACAAACAAGGAGAGGAAGAGGAAAGGAACTGCTGTCTGCGTCTGAATGAAGCTAAAAATGGAAAGCGCATGTTGGAAGAGCGGAACCCAGCCTTGCCTCTTCCAAATGGGGAAGCCTGAACTTTCCCACCGGCTTTCAACACACAAACAACTTTCAAAACAACCTGGCCCCCCCGCCTCCTCCTGACGTCCCCTTATCCTTTGGCATGGAAGGCTGAGAAAGCCGACATCCTGCCAGCATCACTGTAGCAGCAGAAGCCCTGCACAAAGCACTGCAACATGTTCTTGGGGGTCAAAATAGAAAAGGAGCAGGGGGAATAAATAAAATAAATAATTTTTAACAAGTTATTATATCTCTTTTGATTTTGATGGTACCTCCTAGAATTAGTATCTCAAAGCAGTGGATATGAGCCTAGCAGGACAATTCCAGCAAGTCCTTCAGCCCCTCTATCTGTGCAGGACAGAAGCACTGTTATCAAACCTATCCTCGAACAGGTATTAGGGTCAGGCTCTTTCCATAAGGTTCACGAGGAACCAAAATCTGTGCCTACGCCAGTATCTGAGAATGACGCTCGATCCGGCGTAAAATCCCTTCTTTTTTCCTTTTTGGATACGCAGCTACTATGAAATTCACACCCCTCCTCCGGGAAAAACGAAACACGAAGACTGAAAGCGCACGATCTTCCGAGAAGGAGGTTAGGGGCTGACTGACTGTGGGTTCGTGGGAGACCCCCAGCCCCCCCCGGGACCGGCCCTCCCGGGAGGCACAGCCCGAGGAGGCAGAGGCGAGGGTCGCGGCAAGACACAGCCCCCCCGCGGCTGCCGCCGCCCCCCGACCGGCCCCGCGCCCCGTCCCGACCGCGGCCGAGGCGCGGAGTGCGACGGTGCCGGACCCTCGGCGTTGGAGGGGGAGAGGGGACGAACAGCAAAACTCGGGCCGGGGGTGGGGGTGTGACAGCTGCGCGGCGGAGCGAAAGGGTTAATGCCGATCAGAGGAGCACTCCCGATCCGGGAGAGGCGACGAGGAAACTTTTCCTCCGTCCCGCGGGCACCGGGGAGGGCGAGAAACGAGAGCCGGGGTTGAAAGAGAGAGGGGACGGCATCGCGCTCCTTACCGGGGCAGAGTCCGCGCGCGTTTCCACACCGAAGCCCACCGGTGGCGGCAAACCTGGCTCATCTCTACAGAGTAAACATTTCTCCTTCCTTCCAGCGGCCGGGTCCCCGGGAGACTGACTCACACCTCCAGCCGCCGCTCCCCTCCCGCTCCTCCCTCCCCGGCTGTCACAGGTGCTGCTGCTCTTGCCGCCGGGGAACGCTGGGGGGCCGCCTGCCACAGCAGCGCGCTCCGCTCGCCCCGGCCCGCCCGCGCTCACGCACCGGCCCCTCCCTCGCTCCGCCGGCCCCTCTCACAGCGCGGGAGGTGGGGCGCTACCTGCGGACCCTGCCCCGCCCAGCCCACCCGCATTGGGTTTTTTTACATCACTGTTATTATTTTTTTTTTTTCCCTTTTCTCCCTTTCGGCCCCCTGCGTCAGCTGGGAGAGCCGCGGCGCTGCCCCGCCGCCTGGATCTGCCGGGTGGGCGGGCATCGCGGCGCTTCGCGGAGCGCGCACCTGAGGCGGCTTTTACTAGAAATCTGTTTTCCGTGCTATTTTTAAGCTCCGGCGTTCAATACGTGCCTGCTTTCGTTCTTCCGCAGTTTGACTTGATAGAACTTAATAAAAAATACCAACTACAATTATGCTCAAGTTCCAAAATACTGATTAAAACTCGATTCAAAGTGCTTGCTCCCAAACCTCAACAATCATGGTACTTTACTGGAGATGACAAATTTGGGAGTTTCAGAGTTTTGATTTTATCCCTTTCCCGAGCCTCTTTCTAATCAGTGCCTGCAAGAGGAACTGGGGAAAACATTTCTGTTTCTTCCCTTAAACAAAACCTTCCCCCTTTCCCTTGGTAACAGCAGGGAAGCTCACAGCAGCAGGACACGGCACGCAGCGTTTCCAAACCCGAAGCCCCTTTTGCAGCGCGGTAAGAAAACGAGCACGGATCTTGCACGGGGCAATGTGTGAGCAGCCATCCAGGAACACGCTGCTGATGGAAGGAGGGTTGGTAGAGCAATCAGCAGATCCCGGCACCCAATTTTTTTTCCTCCGATCCAAGTCAGCATGCTGGCTGAAGGAAGGACATCCTGTGATGATGGCATACAATGTCCTGTTTGTTTATTATTAAGAGCATTCCTGCTTCTCATTACAAAACAACCAGATGCCTTACTTCCTTCAGTGGTCCTGTCTCTTCAGCGAGGCGTCCTCAGGCTCAGAGGAACAGTGATGCACAATTCCATTTATAGCCATCCACAGCCCAGTGCAAATGCTAGCTGCTTCTACTGTGAGGCAACTCTACTACTTTTCCTTCTTCTCACACGTCTGCAAGCATATTTCTCATCACTTCCCTGGCACTTTACGTGGCAGCTAGTTTCACAGTCTTCTTCTACACATACATGCACTTATATTCTAGGGTGATCTCGGTGCTACGTATTTCTTCACAGGAAAAAGGGAGAAGGGGGGTGGGGGGCGGGAAGCAGGTTTATGCAATCGGGTGCCTGTCTCTCTGACAGGCGTACACAAACCCCTTTCCCTTAACCTGCTCCTCCTCCCACAGATAAAAAGATGTGTGGAAAGGATTACTTGCCGTTTTCGGCCTGCGATGCTGAGAATAGCATATCTGTGTAAAGACCTTCCGTACGCGCTAACGCGGGAGGGCTCGTGGCAGCAGACGTAAGTAGGGCAACTGCTGGCAAGTGAGTGTCCTGACTGAACTGCCACCACAGCGTAATTCCACAAGAGAGGTGGCCCGAGCACTGGGGCTGAAGGATATAAATGTAATTGGATATACCCTGTAAAACTGAGGCACATCCAAAATGAGGTCTAGGAAGGCTCTGAAGTAGGAAGAACCATTCATTAAAGGAGAGAAATCCGGCCTACTTGATTGGGTTAATTAACTGATGCTGAGTCACACTGCATAGAACAGAAAAACAATGTAGTCATACTGAAGGTGATTATTTTACCGAAAAATAGTCTCACTCCGAGAGGCAGCTGTTTCAGAGCTTTTCACTTCCCTGTTAGCTTGAAAGAAAAACAAAAAAGGGGAGGGAGGGGGGGGACAAGAAGAAAGGGTGGATGTGTTTCCTTCAGGGACTGATCTTCTTAATGTTAAGGAGAGCAGGGAAAAAGGCAAATCTGCTTTTCAAGGAACTGAGAATGCTTTTGGGCTGGAAAACAAGAGGAAGCAGAGATTAGATCACATCAGATGAAGTGAAATATTCATCAGGAAGATGCCAATATCCCAGGTCAGTGTGGCTCTATCCCTGGAGCCTGGGGAGGTAAGTACAGCCTATGAAGCCTATGGACTTCAAATAACTCCGTGGCACGCTCTGAGGCTATCCCAAAATTAGCTCCAGGTGTCTCAGTGAAGCTGAGCCCAGAACTACCTTAGTGCAGGAGAAGGGGTTTTGCTGATGTGCAGATCCAGCCTAACAGTGCCTGATCTGGAATAAAACTAAGTTTATCAAGAAAAAGAGACAGAAACAAATTGTTAAAAATGTGTACTAAAGTAAGAATCACAGAGGAAACTCTGCCATTAAAGAAATGTATAGACTGACCTTCTGACCTTCCTCCTTAATAGAGAAACATGAAAAGATGCCGTGTTCAACCAGAAGTTTTCTGCTCTTTTATAGAAATCGTTTGTACCAGTAGCTGCTATTGTCTGGAATGTGCAATCTCAAAATGTTGTTCATTTCAAAAAGAACATTTTTAGTCATATTTTAATTTTTTCCTTCTCGCTCATAGAAAACCTCAATTACTGTATTAATCAGCATTTCTCAGGCAGCTCTCTCTGCAGCAGCTTTCAGCCTGGCAACAAATCATGAATGGCCCTAACAGCTCTGATCTCAGAAATCCCCATCCATTTCCTTTGATGCTATCACCACTTCAGCTCAACAACAAGCCTGTGCAACTCAGCCTCAGCTGCCACTGCTGCTGTTCTCCCTGCGCCTGCTGTAATTGTAAGGGGAAGAAGGAGGGAAGGGAGCTGGCTCTAATAGATGAAATTTCTTTAAAAAGTTGGAGGGGAGATAAAATGCACACAAGAGATTAAAGGAGAGTCTCATTTTCACATCCTTCCCTTCCCCTTCCCCAAACAAGGTCAGTGGCAGATTGACCACATCAAGAGTAACTACCAGACCCACCCCCATTTCCCACTTCCTGCATGTAGGCATCCTTGTGCTGGTAAACATTTGGGGACCAGTTGTGGTCATTACTTGAAGGTACATGATGTAGTTGCACGACTGCACATCTTTTAAAAGCCAACTGAGAAATCAAACTCTAAGAACAACTTGCTTTCAAGTTCTGATATGCACTCATGTTTTGGGACCACGTTTTTGAAAACATGTTTGCTCTCAGATTCAAGGGAAAGAGAGAGACGCAGCACACTTTAGTGACTGTGCAACAGGAAAAGTTACAGCTGTCTTCTCTTCAGACTGGCCTGACCTTTGCAAAACACTGCCTATGGGCTTCAGATATGATCTCAGAGGCTTTGTATGCCCTAGACAACTTCAGCTGGTATTGCCTATAAAGAGAGAAATTAAGATTGCACTTGAATCTACAAGAAGGTTTTTCCAAGGGCATTTGGGGTGGTGTGTGCTATAGCCAGGAGGCTTTTGAATTAACACATGCAGCTTTCAGGGACTGCCTTTAATTACAGAGCACCCTGGTCACTGCCTCGTACCACTTCCAAATGCCAAACGTTTATTTTTGTCTCAGCTGTGCAATACCAAGAGCAGATCTTTTGGCTGCACTCTCAGCTACTGCCTAGTGCAAGCCTTAAAATCACTTTTGGTTTCTGTTGTTTTATCCTCTCAAGAAATTTTCCTTAAAAAGAGAAAAAGGAGTCAAACTAAAATACCATACCCCTTTTTGTTTCCCACTAGGCCTTATTAAAATACTGCTCAGATGACGTATGAATAAGCCAAAACAATTCTTCTCCAATGGAATAAAAACTTTCTCACAGCACACAGCACTGAGAACTAAGCTTCAGCCTTTTCCTCTTGTTGAGGCTTGAGTTTGAGAAGAAGGAGCTGAGGCTGTCTGGGCCTGCTATCAGGAGGGCAAAAAGGCTTTGTGAGAAGGTGGACCACAGATGTTCCCTTCTGGGCTACCATCAGCCTTCCCATCACACTTCTGAGCAATGGTGGCCTTGGGAAAGGTAGGGATGACAGTTAAAAGCCCATACAAGAAGACTTTTATTGTCTTTGCATGTTTCTACCAACACAAATTTATATTGGACAAAAAATTTGAGTACAAATTCAACCTTTCACATCCCAACCCTGGACTTTTGAATATTCTGTCCATTGTAACTGAGTCTGAGGAAAAAGAAATGACAACAGGCCAACCCATTTCAACTACTTTCCAACCTTACTGGTGACAAGAGGACTGAGAAAAGAGTGTGCTTTGGAAAATTTTCATTTAAAATAAGCTGATTTCCAGATTGTCATGGAGGAGGGATGGGATGGTATACATATATTAGAAGGCTCACTCCTGTGACTGCTTCAGACATCAGCCCCATAACAAGCTCACAACAAGCTGAAATAATGAAGACACCTCAGAATTAATTGTATTATTTCAACTTTCATGTCTCTTCCCAACTTGGCAGTCATGACACCTTTTGGGGTATTCTCTCCTCAACCTGCCTGGTAAAATACAGTGATATGAACAATGGTGTAACTTCAGACTGTGCTCCAGCACAATTCAGTTTTCATGTCGGATACTCTCCGGGCTGCCCAGTTTCCTGGAGCTGAGGAACACAGCAGAAGGAGGGCAAGATCCATGGGTGGAACTATGCCACTTTTCTTAGACAAAGAGCTGGCCACAGAACGCATTTCAAAACAGATTAACAAAAACAACAGCTACACACCATGACAAAGTGCATGTGGTGGAAATGAAAATATTTACCCACAGATTATCACAGATCCAGCAATGTGACTACTGTGCATTGAGGACCAAAGGATTCAAAATAGTGACTGTATGTTTAGAGTTGATTAGGGAATCTGGTAGGGTTGGTCTGAAGAACCACTTTTTAAGCTTCTAAGAGTACAGTTGTCATTTCTCCACCTCTCCTACCCCAGGGTGGTGAAATAACAGTCTTTTCATACCTGTGTGTTGGCTGGGGGAGGGAAGAATTCCTCTGCTATTAAACACAACTTCTCATTAAATAGTTGACACCTTATCCTTCTTTAAATGTTGTAATGTTTACTTTGCAAAACCCAGGAAAGCTTTTAAAATAAAGATAGCAGAGAGATTCTTAAGCCGGGTGTCCTTGCTTATCTGCTCTTTATCAACCAGCTATTGTTTCTGGAGGAGCTCGTTGGGGAAGGTGGAGCAAAGGGGGTTAATGTTCAATAGGTATCTATCAGTTCCCCTGAAGGAATAGCGCTGCTGACAGAAGAGCAGCACTGGGCTCTCAGCTACTTCCTGCAAATGTGACAAACCAAAGAGGGAAAAAAAACCTAAAACCAACCGAGGGCTGCAGCTACTGCTTTTCTTTTTTCCTTTTTTTTTACCCCCTCCCTCTCCCAAAACAACTAGTTTTAAGAAATACATTGTCTTTAGGAGAGATAATCCCACAATAGAGAGTCCATTAGAGGTATTAAAGCATTGGCAGCGCCTGATCTACAAGAAGGGCTCTGTCCTGACAATAGACAATTAAAGCTGATAAATCTGCACTACTTGTTGCCGTTCTAATTCCTCGTAATTGTATGCTACTTGTCCCTGCCTCCTGCGTCCAGGGATGAAGCATGCTTCTTTAATCTCCAGAGTACCTGACCTAGTTCCTATGTGGTCTTTTCAGGACCTGTTTTCTTCCCATCTGGACTTCTTCCCTCCTACTCTCCTTTCCTGCTTCTCTGCCCTAAGCATTAAGAAGAGGTTACGATAGAGGGCACAGAAAACACCAGAGCACAGCACCCGGATCAATAATTCTGGAGCCCCAGACAATGCGCTAATCTGCAATAACAGCTAATCATGGTCAATTTGGCACACCAGTGATTAAACCGTACTTTTCATTAGGCTCAACAAGTAGAGCAGACGCACACTGACAATTCAAATTGTCCTATCAGTAAGAGCTGCCAAACTCTTGTGCACTTCTGCATTTGTAGCTGCTGCATCACTAGACTTGCCAGACTAGGTGCTTTGTGGGGGCTTACCTGTTTTCTTTTGACATTTTACAAACTGGGACTCTTGGCTGTGTTTTCTATAAAAAGCAAGCTCCTGCCTCATTCCACTGCCACAAGTTAAATGGGTTCGTTAGTTAAAGGGCTCAGTGGGTGAAATTGTGATATGCAGGATGCTGAAAAACGATCATTGCAATTACATATTCCCTCCTAGTCCTAGCAAAATTCTTGGGTTTATTTTATGTCTCAAAGATATTTGGTGGTTTTGTCAAATTTCTTTTTGTTTTCCCTTGAATAAATCTTGGAAGCCTGCTGGCAACAGAGCAGAAGCATGAAAATGTGCATCACAGGATTTAGAAGATTGAAAGCAAGCAGAAGTTACCTTGGATCTATTTATTTTTCAAACCAAACTGTTCAGCCAAACTCACAAAGTATTTGGAGACTCAAGAAGGGTTTGGATTTTTATTTTTTTTCACCCCTGAACTTATGAACAAGCCACTACTGTGTCCACTTTAGAAATCTACAAAGTTATTGCACTTTACGTGTCATTTTGAAAGTAACCTTCCTGTCACCCTCACAGAACAATTTCTTGTGACAAGCAGTTTATTCTGGTTGCAGTCATACCTAACGGACCCATTTTGCAAACTGCCCTGAAAGTCTCACCTAAGAGTTTACCACAATCTTTCTCTAAAGCACAGCACCAAATTCCAGAACTCCTAGAGACCAACCCCACACACTCAGAGGTCTCCTTCTGTTTAACTTTAGCTTATCATCCTTGTAGTAACTTGAATAAGTGTTAAAACTGCACTTCAAGTTGCTCTTAAAAAAAAAAAAAAAAGAGCTTGGAAGATGTCAAACGAAAGCAGGAAATGTCTATTCTACTATTAATATTAATGAATCCCTAATGCATTTGCAACCCACTTGAGGTTAAGTCAGTAGAGTTCTTCTTCTGACAGCTATTCCTCATCACACTACCACTGCTGAAGATGTTGATGCTTTCCCTTTTGCTCTGTAATCTTTAAACCAAGTTTAAATCACACCAGAGCC
The DNA here is from genome assembly GCA_013397795.1 of Orthonyx spaldingii. Taxonomy (NCBI): domain Eukaryota; kingdom Metazoa; phylum Chordata; class Aves; order Passeriformes; family Orthonychidae; genus Orthonyx; species Orthonyx spaldingii. The sequence goes on along the minus strand of VZTJ01006358.1, from coordinate 1,136,752 downwards.
TACCACAAAATAATGTATTTTATCCTAAGTGAACACAAAGCCCTGGAGACAGCGGTTTAAAACAGCACACATGTCCGCTCAATTTATCATTTTAAGATAGGAAGCTGCCGCAACAAGCAAAACACCTCCTTGAAAGTGGGACAGCAGCAGATTGCGGTGCAGAAAGCTCCGGGATCTTTTGTTTTCCTGGAGAGCAACAACAGGGCTTTGCAGGGAAAGGCAACAGCCTCCCCTTGCTGAAATCTAGATCAGTTCATATAGAAAAGCCTGCCAACTGCTAGTTAGATGGTAGCAAAATATTGCAGATAATTCACTTTTCACGATAAAGCAGAAACAAGCAGGCATGCAGCACCCAGCAGGGGCTCAACTGATAAAACGGTGTCAAACTCAAACCATTTGTCAATTGGGAGGGAAGAGAGCAAGCTGAAAGATGGACTCAGGAAGTAGATTTATCTGGTGCGACACATTAACTAGTATAAATACTAAGGAAAAAGTAAACACATTTACCCAGCAGTATCTCCAGCCAGCAAAGAAAAGGCTTCTGAGCCTCAGACTCATGCTGGCCATCTAACCACTCAGCTGTCAGCTACAACAGCAGTAGCATTTTTCTTCTTGTGCAGGATTGCAATGACATTTAATTCACGGCACTAAAAGGTTTTATTAAAAGTGTACATTATAATTAAGCAAAACAAAAGCGTGACTCGTGTGCTGTTCTAGTCTCCTCCCTCCACCCAGTAGCCAAACCAATAAAATCACCTTGGCAGCAAACAAGTCAGGTAGCATACCCCGGAGAAGAGCACAGATTTGTTATAGAATCATTCACTTGGCGTCTGGCTTGTTCAAAACTGCCTTATCAGAAACTTCTGTGCCGGAGGCTCCCGAGGCAATAGAGGGGCCTGACAATGCAGGTCAGGCACAGTAATTCACCAACAGCGTAATGTGGGGCACATAAACAAACTGGAATAATGCAGGGCAGAAGGGCTCTTTGGATGTATGCTTTCAATTGGAAAGTATAAACAAATAACAGTCTGTGCACGGCACATCTCTGCTACAATTACTGGGAAGAAGGAAAACATTTCAAAGGGCTTTAGGATACTAAACCACAGCTATATGACAACCTGTAATATCAAAGAATGGTGCAGCATATCAGCAAACCATTTTAATATTCAATCTAATGCAAACCTCAAAGATTAACAGCAAAGTAAGTAATCTGCATCTTTCCCCCACCATTCCCCTCCAAAAAAAAGGAGTTAGTTCATAAAGAAAACCACAGCACAGTTCTTTGTTCAGCTGTACCTTCATGTGTCCACACAGCACAGGTTCCCCACCTCCAGCTTATGCATCTCAGGATTTTAGTCCATATGGAAAGTCTGTCATTCACTCTCACACTCTTACACACACACACGCATGCTCACGCACACCACACCCGCACTCTTGCTGCCCAACACACACTGCCTGGAACTGCTCCGAGGATTTTAGAATTTCCTCTTGCTAGCAGATTCCTCCCTCCCCTCACATCCACTCCACCCCGTTCTGTAATTAGGCTTAACAAGAGCAATTAACAAAGCAAACTCCTCTCCGCCTGGTGGCCTGATAATTCTGATTGTCATAATGTATTAAGATGTGTAAGCCAGTTTAAAATAAAGGTAAATTACAGCATTGCACAAGGGCCATTTTGCACCTATTTCTACTGCTTTTATCATAGGGATAATGAACATTCAGACACGCCTATAATTTAAAATATAAACCCCCAAAACTCACATCTGAACAGCAGAACTCAAAATGGACACTTTTGAATCAACAAAACTTTTGATTTTTTTTCTAGTTTGCTAGAGGGCAGCTTCCTTCTCCTATGCACAGCAAACTCCTTAGAAAGATTTTTCTTTATGGGATTATTTCATGATCCTAAACATCCAAGGTGTAAAATCAAGTTTTAATGCATCTTCTGGCTTTACAGTTGTCCATGAATAAATGGATTGCAGTTGTTCCTTTTGCTCTGCCTGGTGTCTAAAGGCATGATACAGGAGACCAAAGCCTCAACATTTTTCTCATGGTTTGTCTGTCCACTTTTAAATCACTTTCCTTCAGCCAACAAATCACCCAACTTTAGTGTCAGAATCATAAAAAGAATCAATTGAGGACTAACTGATTTCAGGTGGTCAGTGGAGAAACTTTGATGTCCTTTGATTTCAGTGAGCTATGGGTACAACACATAGAAAATTTACACACAGCCTGAATTCAGTTGGAAAACATATCTAGTTCCTGTTCTGCTTATACACTCTGTGAGTGTGCAATTAAAACTACCATCATGAAATGAGTACACATATCAAAATCGTAAGCACACAGAAGACCCAAAAATAAAACCAGTTTGATATGTGACATGGGTTTAGGTTTATGTGAACTGAAAAAACCATTCTGTTCCGTCATTTGCGTACAGTCTGATTCACAATAACATCTGCCAACTAACCACAAACAAGTTTTTAAAAAAGACAAAAAAAAAAAAAGAAAGAAATAAGAAAGGCTGGTGTTGGTAGTATCTTGTTGGAATCGTGCAGTTTCTGATAAGCTAGTTATGTTTTCCCAAGTCAATGATTTCATCTCTGCTGGGTGTCAACATTTACACAAGAATAATTTGGGGGGTCAGAAAGACATCAACAAATGAGATTTCAAAAGGTTTCATAACAGCACAGATTGCTCAAACCCTGGGAAAGGAGGGTTTCAGCTTCCAGAAGTTCACTCTTCTGCTTCTTCATTCCTCCTTCCCTGAAGCTGAGTCAAAGTTCTGTAAAAACCTACAGCCAACCATCAGATTTGCAAGACAACAAACTCACATAAAAACCCCCAAGCTTTGCAGTGAAACAAACGCTCCAAAATGTCAGTAAATGAAGACCTATTATGGTGCAAACTCAGGCATTCTTTCAATTGGTAGGAGATGCCAGGAGATCTAGGATTGTGTACAGAAACTCAGTTCCGTCCTGGCATATGATGCACCATCTTTTTCTCCACCTCACTCGGTGTTTAGAAAGAAAAGTGCTGACTAGAAGAGCTGTTTTTCCAAATTTTTTTCTCTCTCCTTTCTCCTTGAAAGGCCCCAGTGCCTTACTTTAACCACAGACTGTTCAAATGAAGACAACCAATTTTGTCTTGTATTTTTCCGCTTTGCTCATCAGAACAGCAGCACTTGAACGCTTCACAAACATGAAATAATGACTAATCTGATTTTCACAATACCTCCCCCATATGTTGATGAAGGTATTATTGCTATTCTCGCTCTGCAGAAGGGTATGGAGACACAATGACATTAACATCAAAAGCATACATTAATTTTGGGATGCTGAGCAGCTGATTTACTCAGCACAGTGCATTATTTTCTATGTTCAAAGCATTTCTCTTCCTGGCATCTGTGATGGCTCTGTATTTTGCAGGGCTTCACATCACACACCCAGGAAGATGTCAAAATTATTGCCCACCTGCAAAAAGCTTTGCTGAGGTGAATTGGCATGAATCTTATGCAGAATCACAGGTAGGAATAATATACTGTTCTTCAGAGCAGGGCTCACCTACGCTGAGAAGAGCAGCACTTCTTCCTACCGTGGCCATCTTACTTCCTTATGCAGCAGCAAATGAGATGGGGGAAAGAGGTGTCTTAAAGATAACATTTTATTACACCACCCCAATTCATCTCCCCTAGCAAGCTTCTCTTATGCCTGAATGAGGCAAGTAGCCAGTTAACAGTAATTAAATGAGTAATTAAAGACTGTATCATAATGCATAAGAGGATCAAATTGGAGTTAGGCAAACAACCTTAAACTCTGGAGAACCTGAATTTGCAATTTTAGGAAGGTTTCTCTACAGTTTTTATGCTGATTTTTGAAACTGCAAATAGAAAAAGCAGATATCTCATGACCTTGCACTACTGTGATGCCTACAGAGTTCAAGAGCAGAGCTGAGATATTCTGATCTTCCACAGGCAGACCTCTGCAGGGACGCTGGCAGGCCTGGCTCAGAACAACCATACAGTTGCTTTTGGCAAGGTTGGCACAAGCATTGTAAGGGATAGGACACTGCTGTTGGTGGGTTTCATCAGGTGACAGGCAGCAGAGGAATGACTGCTTTCAGGCATCTTGATTTCATGCCAGGTGTGGTGTGGAGTTTGTTCTTCCTCTTCCAGTGCTTGACTCAGACTTTTGATTGGTTTCCTTGCCCAGCAAGTCTTCAGCTTGTTCCTCCTGACCCCTCTTGTAGTTTCCCTTTCCAGTCACTCACATTTACCCCTCCCACACCCAGGCTCCTGTGTGCCAAGTCTTCTCATAAAGCCAGTTTCAGTCCCTCCTGGTTCCTCATCTGCACTGCACTTCTTTCCTGTCCTACTTTAAGCAAACATGGCATGCTCTTCAACCCCACATGCCCCTTCCTGCTGACCAGCAGGCCTGACCTCTACAGCCTCCTCATCAGTGTGGTGCAGTCAAGGCTCCAGGCATCTCCTGGTGCTCCTGTGTAGGCACATTGCCCTGAGCTCAGTTCACACGTTGAGCAGACATGGTGTCAGGCCAACTGGAACTCCTGTGACTGTGTTAGTATGGCACTGAGCCCGAGCTAATAAGCCCTGGTGAGAAGCCGGATATATTAGCTTGGGCTTAGCACCGTGCTAATGCAGTCAGGCAGCTTTTGGATCAGAGCTGGCTTACATCCTGCCCGCTTTTAACACCGAGCTTGCTCGTCTTCGTCTACAATAACCCATAAAGATAAATCCCTTGGTCTTGTACTAACCTTACTCTTAGTTTCCCTCTTCCCTGACACCGCTGATCTCCAGACATAGTCTCTCCTCCTTCATAATCCCCTTCAGGTCCAGCTCTTGTCCATTGGCTTTTAAAAACAGTTCCTTTTGATGACTCTCTGGCCTCAGGATGGTTTGCAATGAGCACGTGCTGAACATGCACTCCTCTGCTCTCAGTTCCAGTGTTCCACTCTAGACTCAAAAGCGTTCCCCCACTGAAGGGAGCCATGATGCCCTCCTGCAGCTCCTGGGAGGGCTGCCCCGCCAATCCTCTAGGCTGGCTTCTAGCTCAAAAGCAGTTCTCCTGGGCATGGGAGTCACAGATGGAGGTGGGGACAGGACCAGAGTGTGTTCTGGTCTCGCTCTGACAGAGACCCAATGAAAATGCAGCATGTGTGGAGAGCCATGAACTGGGAAGCGCTCCTGGCAGAGGGGATAGCATTTGAGCGTCCCAGACAATGACAGTCACTACCCTCCTCTGCCACATATGCTGCACTTTCCCAAGCCACTGAACCTGTCATTCAAACTTGTGCTCCAAAAAATGGGAGCTGTCATGGTGGGGATTACTTTTCAACAGAAAAGTCATCACTTTCCTAATGTTAGCAATATAATTTTTGTCATAGCCAAATTCTTGGAAATAACAAAATAGATTTTGGGGAAGATGTATTCATAGGAAAGGAAAATGCAAGAAACACCTGAGCCACCCATTAAGAATTTGGTAGATTTATGAGAACCTAAATGTGGGATCTCCTAATGCAAATAGTCTGCCTGTCTTAGCAACAGGTGGTACTAGCAGGCTACTAGATATCAGTTCCCTGAGATTTATTTTAGGGAGATGTTACTGAACATTCTCCTTTGTATGAGAACGAGAATATTGCCATCAGACACAAGTCACATACAAAGCATATGCATAGATTTAAACCCTTTTTTCTTGGCCTGCTGTTCCTCTTAACTCAGGTCAATGCACTAGAATTCTATTAATTATACAACATAGCAAGGTTTGATAGAGACAGAGAGGATGCTCCTATTCCAGCAAGTTTACACAATTTTCTCCTTTTCATATACTAAATCCTGATGGGCAATGCAGGCAATGGAATGCTGAGACTCCTATTTTTCATCACTGTTAAGATTAGAAAAATAAACAAGTGACTAGGTAATTGCAGTATCTTGCTGTAATAAAACCAGATCCTTAAATGACTAATCTCATCACCAAACAAAAAGAATAGAAAATTTTTTTTGAAATATTAATTTGCACCGGTCTGTCCCAGCATATCTCTCTCATCTAAAACTATTAGCACTACGTGCACACAAATCAGGCAATGGGGAGTAAGGGAAGCTTGCAATCAGACAATGTTTTCCCTTCCTCTCAGCCCCCAGTACAGGACAGCCACTTCCTTTCTACAAACGCTTTGCTCAGATCTGTACGCAAGACAGGCCACATCTTCCGGGGAGGCTCAAAGTCTTTGCAGACACACAGTTGCCTTCAAAGCATCACTGGAAATCTGTGTGGGAAGACTCTAAAATATTAAAACCATCCTATACTCTTTTCTTCTAAGCCAACAACAAACCCCCTCTAAACTTATCTATCACTTCTCTGCTCAGTTTATTCTGGGCTGCAGAATAAACTTTCTGACTACTGAAAAAGATACAAAAATGCATAAGTTGCACCACATGTGCAAAGGAAAACAAATAAAGAAAATATGTATGTCCCTTCCAGGAAGACAGTTCTTTTCCAGAACATTAAAATTATGCAAAAGCGTTTCCCGTATTACCAAAAGCAGGCAAAAAGAAAGCTGGTGTGAAAAAAATGCACTTCCAAATGTAGCTTATCTGTCCTAAATCCAAACTGACTTACCTTTTAGATCAATACTTCTTTGCCATCTTGCCTGATTTTCTTCTCCCACAAGTAAACACTTGCCCTTTAGCAGATTCACAAGTCATTTAAGCCATTATTTTCAGTTTTAAGAAATCCCCATCTGAAAGTTTGCTAGAGCACTTGTAACCACAGCCCAGCAGCGAGCAGGACGCGACACTGCTCCTCCTCGCGCAGTGCTCAGGCAGCCAGCCCGTGCTTACTGACTACAGACCAGAGATTGTCATGTTTTCTGTTTCCCCATTTCTACCCTGAGAGCTGGCCTGTGCAGCAGGATGACTTTCAGAGACACATCCTTCATACCCTGTCCTTGCTGCCAGATGTCCTCTGCAGCCAGCTCATGACTTTCATTTTGTATTTCATAATAGCTTAACAATTGTAATAAAAATTCCCAGGCTACTACTCCTGAAAAAAAAAATTATTATTCTTAAAGAAGGTGGAGAGACCAAAAGAGCTGATCTCAGTTAAATCTTCTGAATTTCTCTAATTTGACATTTCTTTCTGACTGTCAAATCCAGGCTTCTGCCAGTCTTTGATATATTTATAACTGGATTCCTTTGAAATATGGTCAAGCTGACAAGGTGTGGGGCAGTACAACAGAGATGCTATTTCCCTGAAATACCTGGCACATTTGGAATGTGCTATCACAACTCGCTGTGCAGAGAGAAGAGGGCAGTAACAGACCTTCACAGGCTCCTGATCAGTTTCTGTGGATGGATGCTCTGACCCCACAGATAATAATGAGGATGAGTCAAGTGGTTTAAGTCTAGCAAGGAAGAAAAGACAAACAGGTACCAGAAATTCAGTGTACATACTGGGTACTGAAAACAGGCAAGGCACAGGGAAATATTTTTCTGATTAATTTACATAAAAATAAATTTGACTTCCGTAGAGTTGATGTGATTTTGCAAATCACTACATAGAAGACCTATAAACAAAGTCCATCTGCATGTTTATAAACATGTACAAGTGTTTAAGGGACGCAATATGTTAAAAAAAAGTCAACAATAATGGTTAGTCTATGCTTCCAATTATATTCTTTCTTCAATTAGTCTTGAAGAAACTAACACCTCTATTAATCATTTCAATTAACTCCACGCACCACATGACATCCGCACCAGCAGCCCATATGTTGCGTTCCAATCACCCAAATATTAAAGCCTTTTTAATTGATTGATCTAAAGAACATTCAACAGGCTCAAGGTGGCAGCCAGCCAGGAAATCCCAAAAGAAGATGACAAAAAGGTGGGGGTGCTAAACCAGCTTCCCAATTTGTTTTTCCTCTTCCTCCAGGGTTCACTAAGTTAATCCAATCACAGCCCATAAAGCTCCTTTTTAATAAAATAAATAAATAGATAAGAGAACACACATGTTGGCTTTCCCCCAGAGAAGCCCCCTCTGCTAAAGCTGGAGAGCCATCCTGTTAAGAAAGTGCCGCATAGGAGGGTGCATTTTTTATCCAGCAGAAATATTTAGCTTGGCTGCCCGCCAGGGAATGCTGAAAGAATAGACTGAATTAGGGGATTTACCTTCCACGTGTTTGGCACGCGTCATTAGAGGCTCTGAAGAGCTTGACTCTTTCTCTCTCTCACTCTCTGTTTTTACTCCCCCCCACCAGAGCTTTGATGCAGAGAATAAAGTATGAGCTATAAGAGCAGTTGATGTGTTGCAGTTCTAAATGCTGGCACGGTGGCTTTTGTGCTGTTGAAGAAAACCGATGCCCAGTTTCTGAAGGTTTTGTTGTTTTTTTTTTAATTCCAGTCAGGTATAGGGTGATACATTTTAAAAGCATTTGCTTTAACACAGAAAAAAAGCATGCGATTTTTCTTTCTCTCTTTTCCTAACAACAACAACAAAAAAGTTTTTGAAGTTTTCTGTAGACAGATTTAAACTTGGAGAAAGTGGCTTAAAAGTAAATTCCATAAGTGAAACTCCAACCACAGAGTATATTATGAGCTCGTTTGAAAGGTTAGTTTTGTAACAATAACTCATGAATTGCTCTGTCATTTGACTTTTATATGCTGCCATGTGGACTTATGTTATTTTAAAAAACACTTCTTTACCTAAGTACTTTGGTCTTGCAAAAACCAATTAAGATCTATAACCAGAACATGTTAGTAGAGGTGGTTGGTCTATACCTCAAGTAACTTGAGCACCTTCTCAGAATTTCTGATTTGTGAAAGGAAAGAATATATTTTAAGTTAGCCTCTGCCACCTTAACTTAGGCCGAGGAAAAAAAAAAAGAAAAGGAAAAAACCTACAGTTTCCAGATGAATAAAGGCATGGAGGTCCTTAAACCAACAGTAAATGCAAATGTTTGTGTCTGGCACATGTGCCAACCCTGTTTACAGGGCAGAGTCTTGCAGAACAACTCCTAGTGCCACTAACACCCATTCACTGAGCTGGTGTGAGCACTGGAAGAACCCTGCTGCAGCTGCCTCTGCTGTACTGTCTCATCATGGTATCAGATAGATACAGGCCCTATTCACTCACAGTTTTTATTGCTATTGATTAAAAGAAATCAGTTTAGAAGATACTTGCAGACAGGCTTACTCAAAGCAAGATTCAAGCAGAGTTTCTGAACTACAGTCCTGGTTGTATCTTTATCCCATCCTCACTTGCAAAAAAAATCTGGGTCTGACTTTGGTTCAGCTAAATCCATGCCACCAGATGACACATCACATGTGAATTTTCATCTCTCCTCCAGTAAATCTAGTTCATTTGGCCATGCATATCAGGAGATCCTGTCGGCTGCAGAAAAGCAACTTAGGGGATGGATACTAGCCCTCAGATGAAAATACAGGATATTAACTCCAACATCAGAAGGGTGCTGAGGACCATCTCATTGCTGAATGTAAAGCACCTCAGCTGTAGAGACCTCCCCTTAGCTTAAGGGCAGACCTATAGTTTATCACTTCTTAAATAATCATTCATAATTCATAGCCAGGTTGAAAACCACACAAATAATGAGCTCTCAGTATTACTCAGCGGAAAGTGAGAACTGGAGTTTTCCACCTAAAACCGTAAAGGCTGACAAGTTCAGACATGGTTTTGTGAGCTCCTTCCTGGACCCCACGTTTTTAATTCAATTTAAAGAAAGCTAGGCAGCCACTTCCCTCCTGTCTTTGAAGTAAAGATGTTAACATCCGTACTAATAATACAGACTACCCCTTCTTTTATCAAAGGCTTCAGCAATAGCAAAGGCTTTTTTTCATCACAAGGAAAAACTGCAAAAATAAAGCTGCCTGGTTCGGCTGCTAACAGGGCAGGTTTGGCTCTGTACACTGCACAGATGCCAACCAGCGCCCAAAGCATTGCTCTATAAATTCATAGAATTGTTTCAGTTACAAAAAACCTTTAATATCATAGACCTTAAAGATCATTACAACCATGAGCCCAGCACCGCCAAGTCCACTGCTAAGCCATGTTCCTAGTGTATTTAAAGCTGCATGGCTTTTAAATACCTCCTCCCAGGATGGTCACTCCGCCACTTCTCTGTGCAGCCTGCTTGACAACCCTTTCAGTGAAGAAATTTCTCCTAATATATCCAATCAGAACTGCCCTTCATGCTAGTTGAGGCTGTTTCCTCTTGTCATAGACAACAAGAAAGTCCTTACTGAGCCTCCTTTTCTTCAGGCTAAACCATGCCAGCTCCCTCAGCTGCTCCTCATAAGACTTTTGCTCCAGAGCCTTCACAGGTTTGCTGCCCTTCTCTGGACTCGCTCTGGCACCTCAATGTCTTTCTTGCAGTGAGTGGCCCAGAACTGGACGCAGTGTTTGACGTACAGCCTCACCAGTGCTGAGTACAGGGGGACAACCACTGTCCTGGTCCTGCTGGCCACACTATTGCTGATCCAAGCCAGGACGCCACTGGGTTTCTTGGCCACCTGGGCACAGCTGACTCATGTTCAGCCAGTGTCAACTGGCAACCTCAGGTCTTTTTCTGCTGGGCAGCTTCCCAGACACTCTTCCCCCAACCCGCAGTGTTACACGGGGTTCTTGTGAACCCAGTGCAGGAGCCAGCATTTCACTTTGTTGGACCTCACACAATTGGCCTCAGCCCACTGATCCAGCCTATCCTGTCCAGATCCCCCTGTAGAGCCTTCCTACCCGCCAGCAGATCAGTACTCCTGCCCAGCTTGGTATCATCTGTGAACTGACTGAGGGTGAACTTAAACCCCTTGTCCAGGTAGTTGATAAAGCCATTAAACAAATCTGGCCCCAGTACTGAACCCTGGGGAGCCCCACTGGTGACCGGTCACCAGCTGGATATAACTCCATTCCCCATCATTCTCTGGGCCTGGCCATCCAGGCAAGTTTTTACCCAGTGAGGAGTGCCCCTGTCCAAGCCAAGAACAGCCAGGAGTATGCTGTGGGAGACAGTATCAAAGGCTTTACTGAAGTCCAGGTAGACAACATCCACAGCCTTTCCCTCATCCCCTAAGCAGGTCATCTGGTCATAAGGAGACCAGGTTAGTCAAACAGCACCTGCCTTTCATAAATCCACACTGGCTGAGCCTGATCCCCTGGTTCTCTTTTATGTGTCAAGATGATCTGCTCCATAACCTTTATGTTTCCAGTAGAGCATCTTTGCTGCTAACTGAATCTCCAGATGGCTGGCCCTGCAGAATTTGTGTACCGTACACTAGGAGCATTAGGAACTGCAACAGATAATTCCCCATCAGTTGCTTCCACCTTATCAGAAAGCAGAGTATGTGCTCTGGACTGGCAGTACCAAATGGGGAAATTCCTTTGTGGAAAGATGGCAGGCTTAATTAAAGGTAATAGTGAATGAGCCACTGAGAGTATCTCGGTTAGAGCATGGTGCTGATGATGCCAAGGATGTGGGTTTGATCCCTATATGGGCCGTGCACTGAAGAGATGACCCTTGGTGATCCCTTCCAATTCAGAATAGTCTGTAAATTAAGATGTAGATGCTTCAGGCTCGCATTCCATGACAAAGTGCCACAGGGCAGCACGTGCTTCTCAGTGTGAACCTGTAAGGAATGGCGTTCAGTTTTCACCACACCACTGGCCCAGGGCTGTAAAACACCCACTGACACAAAAGGTGCATTTCTGCAGCTCTGGCCCCCATCATGTATGATCCCAGGAACATGTGGATTTCCATGACTATGACTGGAAACTGCCTGCCTTGCCTCTTTAGTAGATACAGTGAGGCTAAGTGTATTTCAGTACTGTGATTGATATTTTGACACTTAGGTCAAATAACAGAGAGCATTGGCCTGACAATATCAGTTCAGTGGCAAATTGCTTGATGTATTTGTCACCATTAAAACAAACTTGTGTTTAGACACAGTCTGCTTATCATATTTACAGAATAAAAATATGACCTTTAAAGTGAAATAAAAGAGCTCTTCCCCCCACCCCTCCCCATGTTTTTAATTAAAACCATGAACCAACACATGTATCCATCCTTCCTTCTGTAATAGGTTGGGATTCCACTCTCCAGTACTATACAGATAAAACGAACATTTATGTGTTAGCGATTCGCAGTGCAGTAAATTCTCCTTTCCAAACCTGCCGTCTTCATTAAAATCTTATTTGCTTTGTAATCTCCTTTGATCGCTAAAGTTATAAGAAGCCCCCTCCTCTTCTTTTGATACTATCAGTGTAGCTTTTGACCAGAGAGCGTGATGAATTAAATGTATGACAGATATGACAGGTGAGGAGTGCTTGGAGAGGGCTTAAACAGCAGGGATAAGACAAAGCCCCCATTTAAGAACAAAACCCCTACCCGATGGCTAGCCCGTTAATGACCAACCACTCTATTTGTCCTGGTGGATGAGGAGCAAGCTGATACTACAGACAAAGCTTTGTTAGCCACAGGGCTGTTCTTCAATCAGGCCACACAACCAACTAATTGAAATGCCCAGTTTTTCCCCCTCAGGATTTGATATACAAGCCAGGGGGTTTGTAGGTGCACTCTTTTCTTTTTTTACCCCTGTAATGTATTAATTCAGCCACCACAAGTTTACAGCTGGACTAAGTGGAATTACACCATATAAACCTAAAAATCTATCTGCAGGGATCCAGCTAAGCCCTGGAGAGAGACAAGTCCAGCAATACAAATCCAAGGAAATTTGGAAGTCAATCCATTAGGATTACCAAGCCTTTGATTTTGGAAGTCAGAGGCTCAAAATATGGAAGTGATGAACTCTCTATCTTCCTTCATTTTAGCCTCTTTTCAGAGGACTTATTAACCCCATTTCTTTTTTCTATTAAAACACATTGATAAATGTGGATGGAATTATATTGGGTTTCCACTATATTTTAAATGAAGGAAGATATGAAAGTATCTGCTTTCCTGAACTCATGGGTAACATACCCTTTACAATTTCATACGTGTTTTCTACATATTTAAAACTGCCATATGCAAAGTCATCACTCTTCTCATCAGCTAAAGGCCCCTGTCTCCCTCTTTAAGGTTCATGTTAACTTCCAGCGTGGTGTGCTGTACCTAAACGCGGAGCTTCAGGCTCCAGTAACTGTAAACCACTGGCTGCTTCCCAGAGGTGAAGAAATCTCTGTGCCCCCTGCAGACCAGGATTATATTCTCAATGGGCAGTCTCTCATTTTAGCCCACCAATCTGTGGTTAGCAGAAGGCGAGGAGTTTCCAGGGGTAGGTGCCAAAGCAATATTCATTGTTAAACCCAAATGGTAAAGAAAAATTAGATTATAGGGATGTAGTAATGATCTGGGTATAATGGAAAATGCTACCTGAAGCAAGAGTAGTTTTCACTTTCAGAAGAAATTCAATTTTTATCTCTTTGCTCCTTCCTGTCCTGCCCTCAGTGTGCTGTGGCTGAATCATTCATGCTGGTATCAGGAAACCTGGGTTCTGTTCTTAGCTCTTCCACAGGCCTAGTATGTGGCTTCTGGCACAGCTTGTACCCTTTCTGTGCCTCAGTTTCCCTATATAAAAATGCAAATATCCCTACTTATTTCAGAAAAAGTGTGGTCCAGTGGTTTAAACCATAGAATCAAGATGTTTGAATTCTCAAACTGAATATGGTATCAATTTCTACTGTCTTTGAAGCAACTACCCTTACTGACCCAAGGGGTCAGCTTCCCCTGGGAAATGCTGAATGGCCAAAACCCAGGCTTCCTGGTAGAACATACGTGCTACTTTTTGAGTAAGCGGTATTTCTGTCTGGACAGGAACTCAGCCTCACCTCGCAGCGAGACCACTTATGTGGAATGCAAAAGAAAAGATGGTCCAGGCTACAGCCAGCAAAGGTTTTGGGAGTTGCTCTCACTAGAAGGCCACGGTGACCTTCTCTCCACGTGCTTGCCTGCAGACCACCCAGCAGAGCTGGCCTGACTCTGGCTCAGCCATTACAGTCCTAATTCAGCATGTGGAGGCGTAAGGCTAAAGTTCCAAAACTTCACCATGCGGGACAAAGGGCTGAAATTATAGCTTTCCTCTTCCCCAAGGAGCACTCTGGAACTTTTGGCCGTTTTGCAGCCAACCACTGTGTCTCTCATGCTCTCCCCTCCTCCACTTTTCCTCCATGAAACCCTGCCCTGCCAAAGTTTTGAGTCCATTCAACTCAGAATAAGTAGCAATTTGAAAACTTTTGGAGGGCAGAAAAAGCACTTCCTGTCTGGCTCTATCTCATGATTCTTTGACTCACTGGACACTTGCAAAGGTTAATTAAATGATGCTTAGATATTCATGATCTATAAAGTCCCAGACAAACGATAAGTGTTAACACTATGATGAATAAAGGGGTCATTCAGAGAGAGCAACCTTATAGAAATAAAGAGGGAAATGTTGCTAACCTCACAGAAATACAAATTTTTTACTACGGACTCCAATAATGCTAGGCAAAGTTATTTCCAGGATTGTCACTAACCTTGTATTGAAAAAAACCAGACTGATTTTTAGGAAAAGCGTGTAGGGATTCAGATCAATAAATAAAGGGGAAGGGGGGTGTGGGTACAAAAAAACCCCATTAATCTGGTGTATTTTGTTTTGGAATGTGCAGGTCTGAACGGAAGCTGCATTTTTTTCAGATAACTTTCCAATCTCCCTATTACATATAATGTTATAGTCTTCTTACACATGTTGCCTACTAGATGTGCTCTGACTTTTATAGATGTCAACCCCATTTCTTAATTCAAGACATTTGTCTCTTGTGATCTCTGCGCCTCTGGGTTAGAGTTCCAGCCAAAGAGGTGAGCCAGCTTTGTATTTGCAATGCAGCCATAAAATCCTCTGGTGCTACATCCCTGAAAACTGCTGCTGCCCTGCAAAAAAGGCCTGGATTTTGTCTGTCTGCAGCTCAGCACCCAGAAAGGACATTTTGCAGAAGGGCTCAGTGGACATTCAGGAAAACTGCTTTCAGGACCTTATCTGAAGGACAATACTTAACTTTCACCACCTGGGCCTGGCCCCTGAAAGGAAACAGTCACACTCAATTATTGTCTTTTTCTAGACAATTACTATTTAATCAAACCTCCAGCTGATATTAACTGGTGGAAAAAAGGCTATTTTTAGTCAGGACAGTGATTCCCCCTCACTCCTTTCATCTATGAGTAATGTATTTCCTTTTGCTCTCAGTACCACAAACCAGTCCACACCAGATGCTCAGTATTAGGTAAAATTAAAAATGTGGGCATCATACCCTTTGAAAGATGCTTTGAACTCAAATTAATATACCTAAACCCACTATTTAAATTAAAGATATCCTGTCTCTCTGCTGTGTAGTTTTCCCTTTTATCAGAAGGGGAATTTTAGTCCATTTAAAGGTTTTTTGGTTCAGCTCCACAGACCACGCTTTGACTTAACAACACATTGTAATTTCCTTTTAGCCACAAGAATAAAGGAAATGTATAGAAGCAACACCATTATCTTGTCAAGCATTCTCTTTCGTTTCCCTGAACAAGCCTGTTTGAGAAAATGTGAAGGCTAAGATTTTTAAGATGTTATCTGGAAGATGTTTAGATCATGGAACACTTTTATTGAAAACAGACATATGTATTTTTATGCATCTACTGATGTACCCACACACATAAAATATATGCCTACTAAATTCTTTTATGGACAAGAACAGAACAGTCTGAAACCTGAAGAGGTTTTGCAGAGTTCAATCCTTCTGCCTCAGCATTTTACCTTTTCCAGACTTTTGTTCAGAATCTGCACGGATACTTGAGAAAGCTCCACCAGGGAAGTAACAACCAGGGACTGCTTGCACCCAGACTTACCTGTGAGCAGGGCTCTGTAACTGCTGTCAGAAGTAAAAACGTGGGAGCAATGTAAAATATATTGATTTCTCATGTATCTCTATGTATGTATGTATGTAAAATGGGCTCCTGCACTACTTGTGCCATTTATTTGCATCTTTGATCTTTTTCAAAACACAAATCTTTAAATGCAACTGCTCTGCTTCTGGAGCTACAGGGCTTGAGGCAATTTGCCAAACGTACTCAGATTTTACATTTCATAAGCAAACACCACCCACCTTCACATTCAGTCCATCCTCTCCTGGTATCTCCCTTGACCTCATCACTGACAACATTCAAACTACAGGCAGAAGGGTTAGAGCTGCCTCTTCCCTTTGGCACTGAACCATGGAACTGTGAGTGCCCTGGTTTAGGTTCCATGGGACCAGGAGCCACATCCTGTCACACACAGCAAGTTGGGGAGGCACCCACATGTGCTCTGGGACATTCAAGCATGCGCAGGATGCTGTTCCTTCTGCAGACCCCGAGGTCTCTCTTGGTCCTTGGCAGATTTGCCAAAGTGCCAGTGAGGCACTGGAGGGCAGCTTGGCCCTGGCCACAGCACAGGGAGAGGGGCCTGCCAGGAGAACACCCAACAGCCAGGTTTCCAGGCTGTACAAACTGATGCTGCTGAACCTGCTGTACTGGACAAGTGCAGAGGTAATACTTGGCAGTGTTAATGACACCACGAAAACTATTTCAGGACAAGGCAAAAGAGCAAGTTAAGCATCTGCAAGTTCTCTCAGTGCTGGTTAGACAGTGATAGTAAGAAAATTTATCCCCAAGAGCTTTCTCCTCACTGAAGGTGTTAACTGAAGGTGACCTCTCACTGACCCACAGGCAGCATCTGCAAGTGGTGCGCGGCAGTGGTGGCCAGGAAGCACTTCTCCCAAACAGCGCCCTTTCAAAACACCACTCTGAAAAGCAACAGCTGAGGTGACCCAGGAGTCAGCCGTCCAGCCTCATCCAGCGTGGAGGACTCCCTTGTCTCCCTTCACCCTCCTGGGATTTCATCTATCTTCATTTGCTTTTTCATGCTGCCATTTCCTCTGACTTTTCAAACTTGGGACACTGGTGGCTATTATTCATTGTCTTGTTTCTTACCAGCCATGCAGCTAAAAGCTGCAACTTTCCATCAATAAATACCACATGAGTTCTTATTTAGGCATTATTTTAATTGCTGCATTTTTTTTCTCAGGTATTTCTTGAACAAAAGCAGGGCTTACTGCGTTATTACAGTTTAGAAAGCTAAGAGAGAAATATCGCAATGCAATTACTAAGTGCCACTCTGGGTAACCACAAAATAACTTGCTAATGAAAACTCTGAATAAGAATGAAAATATAACTGAGATATAAAGAAAGTAACTGTCCAAACCATTTGAATTTAAGCAAATACGAACAAACCTCTTCATTGTGTACCCTTTTTGTCTATAAAAAGGGTGAAGACATGAAGCAGCAGGACTTAATGCTTCCACGACAAACAATGGTGTAAACACCAAGAGATTTTCCAATTTTCAGCTATAACAAACCTTTAACTATGGATAATTCCAATAATTTTAGTCATCAGTTTGCAAAACTGTGTAACTCGTATTCAGTTGACATGACTTTGAGTAATCTTGCCATGTCTGGTTAAGAGAAGACAGATAATATATTTTCGCAGTAGGAAGGGAGAAAGCTAGCCCTTCTCTTCCTCTCTGCTTCTTGATGGTTCAGGAGGAACAGGGGAGAAATAGAGCTGTTGTGGGGGGAGAGAATTAGCCTGGGAGATGAGAAGGCAAGCAGCAGTCCTGGTAGCAGATTTGGGCATAGGATCATGTTCACCATTCTAAGAAGAGCCCCCAAAACTCTAATATCTCAACTTTCCTCCCCAAATGTGAGAAGGCAGGGTCTCTAGATTGCATTAGTGGATAACAATGGTGAGGAAGGCATACAAACGTGCAACAGGTGACAAGAATCTCCCAGTTCAATGGAAAAGACAGAAAGAGTCCGATATTTTGTGTAAGAGGAAGAGATCTAATGACTTCCCCAAGGTTTAACTGAAAGCAGACAGCAGGGATAGGAGCTGAACCCACGAAGCCTGAATCACAGCACTTCGTCTTAATCACAAGACCCTCCTTCCTCTTGGATGTTTTGCACTGTTTAGGGTAACCAAGAAAAGGACTGCCTTGTGTTCCTAAACCAGGAAGAAGGACAATAGGTTCCAAAGAAATGACAAACCTTGCTATAGCTCCAGAAGCAGAATGTTGTTTCCCATGCTGGTCATCTGTGTTGAATCAAGATCAGTTTTGATTGCATTAGGTTAGAAAATGCAGAGCCTTTCTTAGAAAAGATGCAAGAGAGCATGTCTAACCACGCAGCATGCTCTGTTGTAAAGCCTGTAGAGCCATCTCCAAGCCCCACTGGCTGTGGAAACCTGTAGTATCCTGAGGGGTATCACGGCATTGAGAGAGCAATGCGGATACATTAGCAGCTAAGTTAATAAACTTTGCAGCTCAGAAAGGCACACAAATTCAGGTTCAGGGACATACTCATACAGTTTCTACCTCAATCACTGCTCATACTCCTGAAGGCCGTTGAACCTTGTTTCATTATTTCTCAAGTGTGATCTTTCTTGCTTTCTGGTTTTGCTGAGGTTGGGAAAGGATATAGTTGTGCTCTGTCAATGTGTCATGAGGTAAACAGCAATGAGCTATTTCTTGAGATTTTTCAGCTAAAGATTTTCCTGAAGAACAAAACTGTCTTGGGCAAGTTCAGACAAGAAATTCTTTAGTCTAAGAGAGACTTTTCCATCACAGCAGAGAGGCAAAAAAAATGCCAGCTTTGGTAAGATGGGCCTCATTCATTAGTAGAACAAATTTTTTTATGAAGTTGCCTTTTCTATCAGAAGACTGTGCTGAGTGACTGAGGAGACCTATACTCACCTTTTCTAACAAGTCTTCTAAGGTATTTTTAAGAAATATCACAGTGGTCTAGACACTTAGATACTTCCAGAAGGGTGAACTAGTAAAACATTATGCAGACATTTTTTTTCAGGGCAGACCGTACATAATAAATTTTCCATCTTTGGAAAGAATTCTAGCTGACTGAGCAGTATACGTACATGTGCATGCCCATGAACTCACACTATTTTCAGTATCAAGACCATCTTCAAGCAATTTCTCACTCTTATAACGCATTTATCTTATGTAAAACAGATGCATGTCTTTGGGGTAGGCTTTTGTCTTTTAGTCTTACATTGTGAATACCCCTTTTAATTAAAACAGGAAATACAAATTTCCTCATTTAGTTCCAAGCCTGAAGCCCACTAGCACAAGCAGCTATCTGCAGATTCAGCTGGAGCCCTTTCAGCATCCCACAATAAGTCTGCTGGTTAAATTAAGGATCTTTGGACATGTATAGACCAGTGCAGCTCCACTGAGCTGTGCCCTTGTACACCAGCTGTAGCAAAGCTGAACTAGAAGTGCTGTATCCATCCTGAGTCCTGAAACTCCATCCCCAATTGGAGTTAAACAGTTACATTATTACTATTGAAAAGCTGCATAGCTGATGATAATGCCACCCTTGTTGGCAACGCCTTTTAAAGTCTCTGTTCTGTGCTGTGTCTAGTGAGATGAAGAACAGCTAATGAGGAAAGCAGCAAACATTGCAAATGGAGATTATCAAACTGCACAAGAGGCAAACCGGGGGAAGGACACCTAATTATTGTTCCTTAATGCAAAATAATTTAGTCCTAACTTTCTCATTAAAATATATATTTTCTAAAAGTCTTCCCTTTTCTTCACCTACCGAAATGAAAGTCATTTCCTTTCCCGATGATGGAAGTGATACCAACAATTATGTCAGTATTAAGTGAACTTCCTCCCATCCATTTCTGTGGAGTTAACGTCAGGTGACTCGAATGAGATTATTAAAAGTGGGCTGTTCGGTTCCAACAAACTACAGACTTGCAAGTTTATAGGTACAATTGCTTCAGGCCCCTCCTACGGGTGATCAGATAGGGTGTCTATTGAATGGACTCAAAGAAACACATTTTCACACCTGTCAGGCCTAGATTAATATCCCTGCTAATTGCACTTTAAGAACGGCCAATTAGTTCTAGTTATAGAAGCTTTTATGGGTAAGGGGGAGAAGCAGCCTGTTATCACCATCAGGACTCATTGTTCCCCTGAATAGATTTGTGTCCCAAACCACGCGTGCCTCAGCGGTGTGACTGGAAGCCCTGCTGCACGCCACTGCAATGACGCCTTTGTCCCAGCCCCAAACCCGCTTTAATGATGATAGATACAGCAGAGGTGACCATAAACTTAAAAGAAAAATAAACAAGCGCTATGCTGAGATTTCAAACCCAGAAACCATTTTCAAGCCAGAAGCGGTTTGCTAAAATTTCTTAATAATCTAGACTTATTTTTTGTCTAAGATAAAATCTTGTTTTCGCTCTAAAGCGACAGTACTTTGTAATAAAACACTTGTTCCAGTAAGGAGAAAAATGTCCAGTAATGTGGCTGAATTTGCAAAAGGCTGATAAGTGAAGTTGTGGCCTTGAAGTGGTAGCCTGAAGAATGACACTGCAGCGCCAACAGCACCAGTGGGACGCTTGAAAACAAATCAGGGACCAAGGGTTAGTCCAGCCATTGGAACGTGACAGGAAGGCTAGTTAATAAACACCAGCTAACCCCTTCAATTACAGCAATAAATTGTTCAATTGGTTAAATGTCCACAGCTTCTGCCCCAAACACCTCTGTGAACTGTTTAATTAGCAAACTCTTGCATCACTGGACAATCAGATCCTGGTGAGCATGGGGGACGCTCGGCTCCTGGGGAGTGAAGGGCGCTGGTGCCCCACGCAGCTCGACTCTGCAGGGCTTGCCTTTGAATCACGCAACCTACTATGTTTTAACAGCCCTAGAGATTATTCATTCAGTGACACCTATTTTCTAAAACAATATTAATACTGTGAGTGTAAAATACAGCTTGGTTGCCATTCTTTCCACATCAGTTTTCTGCATTTCGATAAGAAGCCCCACAAATTACAGCTTCTCACCTGCCGCAAGATTAGATAGCCATGCACGCGAGACGGGTTACGCAGCACAAGAGATACCGAGTACCTGGAAACTGCATGCGGTACAAAACAGACCTGCAGATTAAAAGTCAGCAAGCCTATTTCTTGAAAATATTTAACACACTGAATTTGGAATTACCTCACCAAGAGTTAAGAATGTTTGAAACATTGCAAAATGATTTATCATTAAGATTACTGCTGGGTATGAAGAGTATTTATAGAGAATATTCATGAGCCATATGCCACAAAAACATTTAAAAATCCTGATACCAAACTACGTTTTTGGTAAAAGCTATTTTACAAGAAAAACAAACAAACAACAAAACAATCACTCTTTCTCCTGAATAAAGCAACAAGTTGATCACTGAGGATCAATTCATAGTTAAAGTTGCCTTCATTGGACGTTTAATCACTGTGATAAACCACTGATAGTACATATTCTGTTAATTAAAGGCCACACACTGATGCAGTGGAAACAAATGTGTGGCTTTTAAAAATGTTTGTATTAATAAGATCCATTTACCAGGAATTTCATGTCTGAAAAACAACTAGCCAAAGGAGATAAGTACTATTTGTTATGTTTAGGCAATGAGGAGGAATTGCATTTCCCTGATGAAGTCTTCTTAATGAACTAAACCCAAGGTAAATTTATCACAGTTGGGAATAAAAATACGTACAGTGTCTGCCTGTGGAAAGCTGTAAGTGATCGCTCCCTGTCTCTAGCAAAAGTATGTCTTTGGAAAATGGCTTTAGGCAGAAGTGTACATTTAGAACAATTTTTTTAATAACATTGAAGAAATTTACTATTTTGCACTTCTGCCTGAGAGGTTGAGCCTGGATCCTCAAAGGATATCCGAAGAACAGACAGGCAATTCTGTTCATTGGGGAAGGATGTGGTTGGACTATGCCCTATCCTCCACTTTGCAAAAATGCACAAATAATTGAATTAAACTCAGGATGCTCCTGGCTGAACTTGGTGGCTCCCGGGATTCCTTTCCTGAGTACTGTGTTTGTCCATTGAGCCACCCGGAGAGCCTCAGCACCTAACTCAAGCTCGAAGATTCTCCTCCAGGTACGCAGCAGACAGGTCCACATCCACTCTGGGAAACCTGTAGGTTCAACGTTGTTACTGCCTCAGATTTAGGGACATAAACGATCCTATTTGATTTAACATGCACATCTTGCACAGCTAAGTGAAGCAAACCCGAATTTAAAATTCGGGTTCACAGGAAGATCTCTGTTGACTTTAGTAGTCACTGGGTCAATCTTGTACAGAGCGATTTGAATGCAAATTTTAATCTTTTTGTTGCCAGATCCCGCAAAGAAAAAATACTGCAGACAGACCCTTTACTACTAACAAATAACATCAGTTACCTCACGTCTGTGCATAGTGCTTAATGTTAAAGAAAATAGTTCTGTTAAATTGATGTGTATTAAAACCTGTTCTGTTAAAAGTGTGTACTGACTGTTGCTGAATCCAGGGGTTTAATGTCTGTGACACTGGAGCGGACAATGTAGAACTACTCTGGGTTTTTTGTCTTTTTTTTTTCCCCCTTTTTTTTTTTTTTTTTTTCTTTTTTCCCCTTTTAGTTTTGTAGTACTAAGCGAATTAACATCTCTGAAGTCTCGGGGTCTCAGGACAGGCTTTCAGGCGACACCGATTAGCACAGCCTCGCTGAATTAAACAGACTGAAACAATTCAGGCCATTGACAATCCACGGGGGCAGGGTGGGGAGAAACTGCAAATTAGGAAAAGAATAGAGGACACAATACCAGCACTGATGTCCTGGCACACAGGCTTTTATTCTGGAGATAGTTTACAAGCAGTTCGTAACCTTTGGACTCCAGACAGTCTGTAGAACCAACAAGAGAAGGTTCAAGATTTGGTTTGAACTTTCCATCCAGCCCCAGCAGTGTCAATATTTGAAGGATGCACAGGAACTCATAAAGTCTCCATAAAATGGATGTTAGTGAAACAAAACAAAAAAACCCTGAAACTTGTATTCATAAAGTCTTTTTAGACTTTGTTACTTTAAGCCAAGAAAGTATTAAGGAGATAAAAATTTATAACTTTGCTGTGCTTAAAAGAGGAGTTTCCCATCAAAAAGGCTAATGCATTTTTGTTTAACAAACCTGGAGTTCAAAAGCTGCCTCTCATTCCAAGTTCCTAATTTCTGATTTGCTTCAAAATTTTAAATTTATAAGTTTAAACTTTTTGCAGTTAATAGAATAACTCCTAGAAATGGCGCAAGTAAGAATTTTCTGCCAAAGAAAAACATGACTGGATAATTCACAAATCAAAATCACGTTCCAGGCCTGTCACTATTTCATTGATCTGTTTAAAAAATGTTAATCTTCCTTTCATCTGTATTACAAATCAATTCAGTTATCATATCAAACCATACTCTGTCAAGAGAAAATTATTTAAACAAAATAAAAAATTAGGGTTTTGTTCTTTGATAGTAATTTTAAAAGACTAAATATAAAAAATTACAGGTATGTATTTTATTTTGTGAATGAAAGATGCTTAAAAAGTCATTCTGTATGCCAGAGACTTTCATGACATACTAACTAGGAACTGACATTTACTATTAACTTAGTTGACAGAGCTTTGTGCAACCAAAGTCAAATGAAGCACACTGTTAATAAATAACACAAAACTAGAAGAAAAAGAGTTTTCTTTTAAGTCTCTCACCATTTTGTTTCTTGTCACATGTTTAATGCTCTAAGTTGCAGGGAACTCAACTGAATTAAATGTTCTTACACCGATGCAAGGGTAACTTAAATGAAGAGGGAACTGAGTGACCAACAATGTTTTAAAAAAGAATTTTTATCTTGTCAAAAATAATACCTTAAGTGCATCAAATCGTGAACTTCTGTCCTGAACAGAGGCTTCTATTGTAAGCAGTAGATGCTATACAGTTAAAAATCTATCACTTTATACAAAGCTAGCTTGTTTTTAGATGTGGATCGCTTCATTCATCAAGGGAGGAAAAGTTAGTCTGAAAAAATAATCACAAAGAGATAATTTCTGATGTGGTTAATGTATCTTCTACTAGTCAGGATCAAAAAAAAATGAAATACCAACTTACTCTACCCATAACCATGGAAAAGTGAAACCCACTGGTTTTGCTCTAGATATGCTTTTAAAGCCTTCAATGTTGAGTTCTGGATTTCTACCTGTAGGAAGAAATAATTTGCTTATTCTCGAAAAAACCCTAGTTTTCTTATTTCTAATGAATGGGGGGGATTTGTATTTGCCATTAAAAATAACAAAAACAAAACCCCAAACAAACCCACACTATTACACCTCATCCAGAACCAGCGTTTTCTAAAATAGTTCAGATTTAAGATACTAACTCAATCACGTTATAAACCAAGATGATTAATCAAGATGATCACACAATGCTATCATTGCAAGAACTGTGCTTGGGTGAGAGGTCTCTCACATACACAAAATGTAGATTTATGCCTCTATGAAATTTCAGAAAACAAGATGGTTATCTCATATGTCTAATAACAAGAAATTTCCACGAAGTTTTCAAAGCCCCCAGCATACAAGATCCACAGTTTTGACTCACCTTATCTATTAGTTTTCTGCCTTGTACAGAGAGCTCAAAGTTTCAGCACTATCTTGCCCCTTCATTCTCCATACAGAGTATCTCCACACTGTAACCTCCTGCATAAAGCATGATCTTGTCTATTTCTCTCCCCTTTTGAAAGCCTTAGCACAAAGTTACGCCAGCTATCCCGAGAAGCTTTACACTGCCTCAAGCACCTCTTAGGACCATAGTCAGTTAAAAAATCAAAATAACAGCTGAGTTGAGGTCAGCCACCCTACACACTTCAGAACATACTCAGAGACCCTACTACCCTCATCCCTCCTGTCTTGATTTGAAAACAGCAGCTCTAGTAACGTGATACCTTCCTTCCCTTCCCTGTTTGAGCAGGCAGTGAAAGCCCTCCTGCTGTCTTCTACTCCTAAGAATAAAGCTTTAGTCTCCAACCTGAAGTAGCTTGTCTGCAGAAATAAGACAACTCATCCCACACTGATAGCGTTTGTTTAAGGAACACAGGTTCAGCAGAGCCAGTTAACCATTAGCTAGCACCCATACAGATCATATTACACTCCTTATATGAAGTTTAGACGAAGAGAAGCACTTGGGTCAGTCTTCTCTGAGCATTGCTACAGGGTAACACCAACACAGAGCATCACGATGGACACTGAGCCAGCTCCAGCCACAAATTCCATGTTTGTAGAAAAGATGGTTGTCAAATACCTCACTTAAACTACTCAAATGTTTATCGCCAATACCAAAAACTGCTCAAAAGGAATCCATAGGCACTAAAAATTCATACAAGATGTTTTGCGGATTTAACAGACATCCCTAAAACCGGTACATGCAAACATTCCCCTACATTCATCCATAACCTGCTCTACTCTACAGGCTGAAAACAGCAGCTGTCTTCCTAAAAAATAGTAGAAAGTTACCACACTTCTTCAAATAATTTTTTCGTAGTGTCTCACAAGTTAATTATGCTGGTCAGCAAACTACTTAGTGCTGCCATCATTTTGTATCAACTTAAATCTTGACAAAAACTTCAGCTGCAACACTATTCTATCATGTCACACAAATCATTTTGTCAAGCTCAAAGCACAGGATTTATTATTATGGACTTTTATTACAAAACCTTCTGGAAGGCACAAGCAAGAGCACTGTGCCAGGCATCACCATAACGTGCAGAAAGAAACCTCACCATCTCAAAGAGTTTGAAAGAAGGAAAGTGGCATTAGCTTCACTTCACAGGACAAATCGACTGTGTGTTGAGGCTTAGAAAGATTAAGCCGCTTCTCCTGCAACTTCAGACTTAGCATGGCAGCTATTAACGTTATAGAACTTTTTATGCATGCCAGGGCTGGCCAGCACCAGGACTGAAACACAAAGAAAGTCAGTCTCCAGCAATTCAGCCTGAAACAGATATAGGAACTGAACACACATCTCTCCTATGTCCTACCCATGATTTTAAAAACCCCAGCTTTACCCCCTTTTTACACCTCTACACCCCTCTTCTTGTGACAGTTGGTGCTACCCTGTTCCTGGTTTATATTAATTCAAGATCCAAATCTAGTGCGTAGCTTTTCAATCTTCATAGCACAAATAAGATTAATTTTTAATTTTAAGGCCCTGATTCAGCAAAACATTCAACTACATGCTTAATTCTATCCCTATTCAGTAAAGTACTTAAGTATTTGCTTAATTCTCATTTACTCTGCTGAGACTTGAACATGTGCTTAAAGATAAGCCTCTTCTTAAGTACTTTGCTGAACTAGGGCCTAAACTGTGACCTAGGAGCCAGGAAGAAAAGAAAAAAAATAGATCAATAATGTCCAGTGTTATTTCCTCAAAATATTAGGCTAGCTGACTGCAGAAGACGAAGAAAAAATAAGAATCACTTTGATTCAAGTAGTACATACAGCTAGTACAGCTGTTTCATTGGAAGAGACAAATTTTATAAAATCTTACTAAAAATATATCTTCAAAATTTCCTTCTTGTTGCCCATTTGTATCTACAAATATGCCTTATAGCAATGTGTTGAACGTAGCACTCAGTCTCAGTTCCATGACTGGAACTTTGAAGTTTTACAAACTAGGTACCTGACCATTAGGAAAAAAAAATTTGGAGTGCATTTGAACAGAATTCAGTTTTGCATTATCTGAAGAGAAAATTAATGGAGAAATTGGGAAGATGCCTGGGAAGGACTCCACAGTAAAAACAAGGAGGAGAAAAAAAGATAGATTTTGGTACTTCACTAGAAGAACTGCCTGAACTTAGTCACCGTCAACAGAGACCATGTTTATTACATGTACACTGTGTAATACCTTTTCTTGCTAAAAGGTCTCATCATGGATTGATCCTTGAGCCAGTGTGGAGGTAATGCAAGATCACAATCAAAGGAGCCCCTTGGCAAGTAGGGGAAAATGTGTCTAAACAGCTAAGTTCAGACTTAGATAGCTGAGAAGGCAAAATATTATTAAAATTTTATTAAAAAAAAAAGAAAAAAAAGGAGAAATATATTGGGCAGTGGCTTATTTCTATCTATTTGTCTGCCCTACCCTTATCACCATGAATCATTCCATAAAGCATCTTTCTCCAGCTGTCAGATCCTAAACTGACCAAACATACCCTTTTTATTGCAGGCTCACCGTTCAAATTAAAGCTACCTTGCCTGTTTCAAGGATATCAGTATCAATTCAACTGACGTGGCCAGAAAGTACTGGGAAGGTGTAAGTCAGAAAAAGCATCTGCAGATGGACCTTACATCCTATTTCTTCCAACAATCTATCATTTCCTGGCAAAATGTCTGGTGAAGCCCAAGTACTTAAATTCAGATACATACGTCTAAACTGTAGAAAGATGCTTTCACTAGGTGTGTGCCCACGCAAATGGAACTCAATGCTCCAGATGAATTCCACTCTTGGAGAAACTGATCCATTGGTATTTTGCCAGCAGAAGAGCCCCTCTCACAAGTAAAGACTAAACACGTGTCACTGACAGGTCTTCTGTTGGCAAGACTTTCATGTCAGCTGCTGCTGCTCTTCCTTCAGGAACTGCATTTCCTCTGTAGCTGGAGTCCCTGTTTTCATCTACCTTTTGATTTCTAGCTAACAGGAATGCTATTTAATCTTTACAATTCCTGACTTACACATATGCTTAGCTTCATGTACTGTGAATGGTTCCACTGAAGCCTGAATTACGGCACATAAAGCTAAAACATATGCCTAAGCGCCTGCAGGATTGGGGCCTGAAAAATGGAGTATTTACTAGCTATTACCCTTTTGATGGATCCATCCCACTATAACGATGGATAAAAGTGTTTATTAAAATCTTTGAAGATGAGAGATACTCCGTAAGTACATGTGTGGGGTAGGGGAAGTGGAAAGACCTAGAGACACAGATTGCACTGGCTGTCCTGATGTTTGCCATGGAAACCACACATCATTATTAGCAGCTGCAGGATTAAGAAGCTTGCGTGGCTGAGGTAGTTCCTCATATTTTGGACAAGTACAGCCAGATAGCAGCGTGTAGTTTCTCGGCTCCCACCTCAGTTCAGTCAACAAAAGGAAGATGCCCCATGTGGACACACCACTCCTTGGAAGGCTCCACTGCAGCAGCATCCACGCTCAGCACCAAAATGCACAGTCACCCCTGTCACCTTGGCCTCTCTCTCCTACCCATGGCCAATGGCTAAGACAGAGGATAGTGAAGGGATGAAACATGCCTAATCTGTATTCCCATTGTCAGGAGGGTAGGAAAGGTCACTCGACATTCCCCTTCGACCAGAACCAGGTACCTGCTGTCCCCTCCTGAGCTGCTGGGGCTGTGGAGGTATAAAATATTTTCTAACAAAAAGAAACTGGATCACTTGCCTGGGGGAGTTGTAACGTTTATTCTGACGACAATGAAAGACGGCTTTGATCCCCACAGCAGCCACATATCTCTGATTGCAAGCAGCAAGCCCACCTCAACACACTTACAATGCATGTACCAGCCTCTTTCCTCCAGACAGGCTGGATGTCAGGCTAATCAGTTTGATCTGACAGATTTTAATTAAATTAATTAAGATCTTTCTGAATGGACTTGATTAGTGTTCCACAGAGGAATCCTCCATGAAAAGGAACACTGTCAGGAAAAGCTCTAATATTTTCTCCTCTCATAATGAGAAGTTTCTTGGGTCGTTATTGGATTTTTTACACCATTAATAGAAGTACTTTATAAACACATAGCATATGATGGGTTTTGACACCCTGTAATATTAAATTAACAACAGTCTTCTACACACAAAGAGAAGATTTTCATGTCCTCCTTCAACCAATTTTGTTTCTGCCAAATCCAGCATTTCAAATAGGATGACTTAATCTGATTTAAACAGAAATATGCAAAATTGAGACACAAAACAATCCTGATCACTTCCAATCAACCTTCACAGAGCAGCTTCTTGTACAAATATTGGAAACTCAGCACGTGTAGAAATGAGATGTTGCTAAAAGTACGAGAGGCCACCTTGTTCCCTGCATTGGATTGTGCAAGAACCAAGACAATTTTTGTTCCACCAGAATTGACTGAGATTGTATTGGCATCATTTTCAAAGGGTTCTATATGGACAACCCCCCCTTTTACCTGTATAGACGCAACAGCACAACCAGGGTAGAAGGCATCACCTTGCTTTCCACACCACATCTGGCATCTGCTTGTCTGGGATCTGCAAAAGCATTGGGGCTGGAAATCCCCTGGTGCTGGTAAATGACAAGTGGCCACAGTCACAACATGCACAAGAGATGTCCAACCACCCAAGACAGGCACAGCCAAGCAGCAGGTCCTGCAGCTAGTAATGACCTCTGCTGTATCACAGGCAGTCAAAAGGACGTGTACTGCAGAAGCCTATTAAAAAGTGACATGGAATCCCAAGTTCACAAATAGAAAAGCTCATTGTACTCTATTTATAGTAAGGGCATCCTTGACTAGATGATAACCATTAAAATGCAGTTAATTCTTAGCAGTAGTTTAAATTGAATGTACTTCAAAAAATAAACTCACCTCTAAATATTTTTTTTATTTTTCCTTGTGTAGAAGGCAGAAAGTGGACTTCTCTACCCACTTTTTTTTATCTCCCATTTCTCCCCACTTTGTAGGTTTCGTTTAATAGCAAATGAAACTTCCCAAGAGTTGCAAAGGATTTTGAATTCAACCTGAGAGGAAGGAGCAGTGATCTTGTTGTGACTCAAAGGAGCTCAGATATTGAAAAAAACACTACTTCATCCACCAACACTTCCTTTTCCCCTGAAGCCAGACTGGTCACTCAAAATACTTTATCTGGAAGGGTCAAATGATGGTGAGACCTATGAGTTTTTTTCTAACAAAGGCTGAACAGGGGAAGCAAATTCTGAGGTGGGAAGATAATGTATTTGGAAAGGAAGTTTCAATAAAGGAGAGATAAAAACAACACTATGAAAAGGACAGAAAAGGGAGGCAAAAAGATTGAAGGCATAAGCTACAGAGAGAAGATTAAGACACAAGGTACTCTGAGAGACAGACTGAATGAGATAAAACAAGAGATAAGACTGATGTCCTCCAAAGAAAGAAAAGATCCTGAAAAAAGAGAAAATAATGTTAACAGGAAATTATCTTATGAAATAAGAAAGAGGAAAGATGAAAAAGAAAATACCATTTTAATTTTTAATCCATGACCGCTCTTTGTTTTTTGGGTTTTTTTAAATTTTTTTTCAACAAATCTGTTATGCTATACGTCACAAGAAAATCTTGTGTTCTGATAAGTCAGCCCCCATTTACTACAGTGTTTCAATAATCTATTTTTAGTTTATTATAAGTGCTATTCCACCTTCTCTGCTGGTTAGTCTGAATCCAGCAGACCCAAATGCATTCTCTGATGTCATTTTGATTAGTCTCATGGCTCTTGGAAGTTCAAATTCATTTATTCTGAGCGTGAGCCAATAACTAAAGTCTTCTCATTGTACTGAGGTTAGATTCACATGTCAATGTACAAATTCCATTCTCAAAAACATACCTGGTTGCAGCATCTGTTGCTATTTTATTCTCATGACCGCACTCAGACAAGAAATAGAAATTGGCTAGAGTGTAATTCTGTCAAACAGTTTCAACAGAAACATCTATTTTGACACATTTTGGGCTGTTTTATAAATGCTTCAAGGAAAAAAGGCAGATAAACAGAGAGCCATAGATTTACCTTTGCGAGGGAAAAAAAAAGGCTTTTCTTTAATAAATTATACAAAAAAAAGCTAGGTTGTAATAAAAAAGACACAACCAGAAAGAAAAAAGAATTCAGTGCGACTGACCTTCAAGTTCCCTCTGCTCTTTCATTAACTGTCCACTGAGGTGATCCCTGGCCAAATACGGGCAATTCAGAGCCTGTCATAGAATTACAAGATGAATTAGGGACTGCTGCCACAAATTTACAGCTACCAAGGCCTCTGCTGATTACTTTTTCCCAGACTTGAAAGTAATTTCACTGGAAACACTCTTAACGTTGGCCCCAAGAACAGCATCACGACAAATGAGGAACAGGAATAACACTTTTCCCTTCCAATTACTGGGTGATTTTTTCTCCTCTGTGATTTGTATACAAATAGACATAATTTAAGCCAGTGTGACATGAAAATGCCAGTTCTAACATGGATTGTGTGCTTCCTGAAAAACTTCCCAGAAAAACCTGAGTTTTCAATTCCCTGGTGGAAAGGTGACTCCTGTATTTTTTTGTTTAACTTCTGACTTTGAGATCTTATTAAATAACTGCAATTATCAGCCTGAACAATTACTGACTCACTGCACAATCAATTGAAAAGCTAATGCAGCTGAAACTGTACACAGATAGCTCACTACAGGTGAGTAACTTCATATGCATGAGTAGTGTCACTGCACTCGGTGGCATAACTCATGTGCATAACTATTTGCAAAACCGGGGCCTCAGATTGTAAACTCACTGAAGCAGAAACCAGATCTTATCTGCCTGTAAAGCACCTGGCAGTGCACCTATCTTTGCCACTACATAAATTAATTATCATTAACATCTGAATTTTGTCAGCTCCAGTGTTCTCCTCCAACCTCAAACACTGAATTTCTCACCAGAGAAGTGTGTGTGCACAGTAGACGATAATAATATGTATGTGAATATTTAACTATTCTGGCATTTAATGTAGAATTATTTCAAAAATTTCAATGCAAGATGAACATGAATAAGGCATCTGAAAATCTTCTAAGGTCCGAGGTCTGGGTGGGGTAAGGGAAAACTTTAAAGGTAAAAAATATACTGAATTGAAATCTTGAAATGCTTTGACCTTTAAACGGAACCTTCCCCCCCTCCTGAGGTTTAAGATAAGTTCAGCAAACAAAATTTCACCCTAGGCTTGGCACATAATCTGCTAAATTGCTGAAGAAATAAACAAACACTTTTTCCTTTAAAAAATTCAACATAATTTCAAAAGAAAAACAGACACCAATTTTTTTTAAATACTGATGATAGCTTCTACGTACAAGCTTACCTACAATGTAAAGTCATCAGATTTTAACAGGAAATACATACTTAGAAAGACAGAAACAGTTGTGAAATAGCACCTTGAAGATAAGGAACAAGATGACTTTTGGTCATCTGAAGAAAAGAATAGTCATCTTCCTTAATCATTTCAGACTGATTGCTTCAGTTTGGTAATCTCACATTTCAATAGGTTTTTACTGCTGAACCTACAGAAACAGGGAGGGGGACGGGAGGGGATGGGAAAGCACAGGACTGGAAGTGCCGGTCAGTTCACTCAACCCTTCCACTGGCAAAAACCCCCAAACAAACAAAAAACACCCTACACAAACCAATCCCAACTATGAACTAGTAAGTCAAAATGGAAAAATAAACAAAACCCAAAGTCAATCTAGTGCTATGAAGTTCTTTTTTGCCCTGGAAAAAAAAAACTGAAGGGAGTGTTTTTGTGCTTGATGGTTTCCTGTTAAGTAAATCTTATACAAGACAGCAGCTGGCTTTGATGCATGTATGGGTATTCAGTGCCACTCTTTCTCCTCTGCTTTCTCTTTTGACTTTCTAGTCTTTGCTAGTGGACTATTTAGACAGCTCCTTCAACAGGCACAAAATAGTCCAGTGAACAGTGAAAGCTATTGCATGTTCATCAAACCAAAACTAAACTGAAATTGAGAAAACCAAACAAAACTGATCAAAAATATGAAAGGAAAGCTCTTCACTATTTGTTTAGGTAGGACAGAAATCCTATCTTATGAATCCCATGTCAGCAAAGACATAATAACTGTAGTGACAAAGACTCTGATTAACTTACATATTATACAAAAAATATTGTGTCATTAAAATGAAAAAAGAAAGTGCATTATTTTTTATTCTAGTCTGATACCTGCTTGGATATGTATGGACACAACTCTTTACCTGCTACCTTATGACACCACTATTTAAAAGTTGTTTTTCTTTTATTGTCCCAAAAATCACAAAAGCTCCACAAGTCAGTTTCTGGTAACACATCTTTCCTTGAATTCTTAGGTGGGTCCATTAAAAAAATCCTTGAAGAAATGTTAGCATTTTTGCAGGAGTATGATGCCAAAGTCCTACCATGCAGAACAGTACTTTAAGTCAAAGAAAGAAGCAAAGAAGTTTTTCATGTCGATGACCAAAATGAAAGGAATACCAAATTAAATCTGTCACAAACAGAATTATGGAAATAACACTGTATTATTAAAATACAAAGACTAACAATGAAATCTAATGTATTCTGAATCTTTAACTCTTTTCCTGCTTGTGTTGTGTAATAGAAAACTGAATACACTTACGATACCTCACCCCAGAGAGAAGAGTCTCTCCTCACACAACATACACCACTTTGCATCTAATAACTATGTACATTTGAAAAAGAGAAAAAAGGATTTAACTTGGAAGAGTGACAAAAAGTACAGTTGATAACTTGACTACAAAAGTACTTCCTTAAATTGTGTATCATCTTGAGGGCTTCATCCACCTCAAAAAGCCATCCTTGGTGGCAGCTGCTTACACAGTCCTTTCTTTGCATGGAAAACACTAAGTGGAAACCTCACCTTGGATATAGGTCAGGACATCAGGTGTAGTCTGCTGGTCAGTGCCTAGGGCAGGTGTGAACAAGGGCCGCTTTCACGCTGAGACCTGCGCCAACAGTTCAGAGTCTTTATGAAGTGAGAAAGTAGAGCAGAAGCTCAGAGAGTACATCTTTTAAGCAGGATATTTAGGAGCCTCTGCAATCCTTTTACCAGACACACAAATGCAACCTCGGCTGCTTGCTGCTTTTTTTTCCCCCTCCACTCTAAAAATACTAACGCTTCTTCTGAACTAGTTGGAAGGGACTTGCGAAGGGGTGGAGTAAGGGAAATCAGTGCACAAGTCACCTTTCAGCCACCTATGACATCAGCCTGCTGCCCTGATTCCTTCATTAATACCTTTGAGCTGAAAACAATGGGCCTACCATTAAGCACCACACTGTTCGAGATAAGAAAGCCCTAAGCAGATAATAATCGGTGCATTTAGCTGGATTTCAAACATTCAGCTGCTTAATCATTTCTTCCTCACTGCATGCTACCCAAACACACGGGGGAATGCTTTGGATGCCTTGGGCTAAGGAAGAAGAAGCTGGGGTGTGGGGAAGAGGAGGGAGAGAACGGAGCCACAGGATGGGGATTGGGGGGGAGAGGGGGATTTCATTGGCAATCCTCTCCCTGGGAAATGAAAACATTTCTTAATTGCCATTAGGGAAATAGGTTAAATACAGACTTGGTAAGCTGCTAAGGGCTGGCTAACAGATTAGAGGGGATGGCTGTTGAAGTATACTCATTTCCATTATATGACAGAGCAGGGAATTTTTATTTTCTTAATAGTCTTCAGAGACTGTTCCTGTCAGGCACTGGATGTGAGACTGCTAGTTAGATTTTAACTAGTCACCTTCCAGCTGACGAAATGAGGCCCAGTTCTCTGGCCCTGAAGTGACTGCTTTCCTGTTTCATCCAAGGAAACAGAAACTGCAGAACATGCTGACGGGGAAGGTATTGTAACACCTGCTGGCTTTGCTCACACAAAATAACAATGAGTAATCACAGAATCAGAGAAACTAAAGGCATGATGCAGCATACCTGTCACACAGGAGGAGGGGAAAAAAACCACCTCAGGATCCCCAAACACTGAACAGACTCACGAACTGAGCTGGGTCTTAATAGCAGTCCTGCCAGGGCTGAGCAAATCCTCACCTCTGAAACCTTGGGCCCCACGTTGGGAAGAGTGTGGGCAACTTAAAAATCTCAGATTCCACTGCCTGCCTGCTGAGATCATCAAAGCCCTCTCCTTCCCCATGTTCTCCCAAGGCACCTTCTCCTGGTGGGTGCCCTTCCTCCTTACTTTTAAGTTCCTCAAAAGCCTGATCTCTAGCTTATAAAGAGGGTGATAAAGTTTTTAGCAAATTGAGTGGGAGCAAACGGAAATCAAGTTTTCTTGTAAATGGGCACAGCCTTTACTCATCCACAAAACTAAAAAGCAGCTACAGGCAGTACACACTACAAAGCTTGAGACACCATCCTGTAATCCTTCGTCATGCAAAACTCCCTGGGGCATGAGTGGGAGTTTTATCTGAGTAAGGTCTGAGTTTTTTTAAGGAAAGTCTTTGTTCTGGGGCTCCCTGAAGCCAATATACTGAACTATTCAAAGGACCATGGATTGGCAGGTGAAGTCGACAGGGGGTCATTTGAAGAACAAGTTTCTGGCAGCAATGCTGGTTTAAAGCAGTTGCTGCCACCTCCCTCTTTCTACCTGCTCACATATTTACCTTCCCCCACCCCAGTCTTCTCCAGTGATAAAGACACAAGGATTTGTACAGCTGTGAGCAAAATGGACTGAGGAACTACTCTGGCTGTAAACTACCCTGTCTGGGAACTCTTCCACAAGTTTTAACTTACGCTTATAAACAATTCCGAGGCAGGGAACACTATGGCCGTGATTTAATAAACAAGGAGCAGGGACACACAGTCTACAGGCACGGCTGCAATCATTCTATGGCACTGCAGACTACTCGCCCAGGAGGGCCTATGTCACATGTACCAGCACCGCTCAGACTCTTATGGGGCTGCATGCAAGTCAGGCAACGACACATGTTCTATCTTTGACACCCCAGCTGTGCCCAGGTATTGTCCAAAAGAATGCTGGATGAGTCAGGCCAAAGCTGCTAGCAACCCTCCCCACCAGTCAGCAGTGCAGATATCCAGCACCTGAGGCTCCCGTGCCAAGTAGGCCGGTATCACTAGCCCAGCAGCTCAGAGACTGATTGTTAAACGTGTTTTGTCTCCTCAGGGAAAAAAGAACAGCCTAAAGTGATCTCCACCATCTTTTGACATATCCACTGTGCATCCATCTGCGTCATCAGACATCTCAACACACTTTAAAGTCTGGTGCTAAGTGTCAGTTCCATCTGACTAAATCTAAACTTCTCTGTTGTTGATGTCTGAAAGAGATTGATAAATATGTTGTAAATGTTGGCTGTTTTTCTCCATGGACAGTAAAGGAAGCTCTGAGAGAAATGACTCAAACTCTGGCATGTGAAGATGGATGAAAAACATGCCACCCCTAGTTCCTGCCCAGAGCCATGCTGGAGGCAAAGGCCAGCCACGAAATTTAGTTTGGATGTTCTGTCTTCCAAATCAATGTGCTTGCCACAAGATGAGACCCAAAGCACGCTTACCTGGGTGTACAGACTGTGGAACAGCAACCACTTTGGTAACAAATGGTGTTGAAGGGCATTGGCTCAGCTGTGCTGCTATCACAGATTCAACCAGCATGGGCAGAAAGCCCGTTCATTTACACAGCCTGTGTGTTTCACTTTGCTGGTAACTCCATGGACCTCACTTGCATGGAGTGTATTTCCCAGGAACACACTGGATCTTGATCTGACA
The DNA here is from genome assembly GCA_013397795.1 of Orthonyx spaldingii. NCBI lineage: Eukaryota > Metazoa > Chordata > Aves > Passeriformes > Orthonychidae > Orthonyx > Orthonyx spaldingii. Next base: position 1,100,289 of record VZTJ01006358.1, on the reverse strand, counting down.
TCAATAAGAAATGGATAAGCTCAGAATCTCCCTTGGCTCTTGCTTCCCTTTGTCAGCTCTCATTCAGAAATGTTTGATGGTTTCCCATACATAGAAATTATCTGTGAATTAAAATTAAACCCTTAGCTGTGTATTTTTCCCAGATGATCCAAGAATTGATAGGAATACATACACCAGGGCAATTGGGGAACCAAGGTTATAGTATGCTTGTTCTAAAGAGCCTGGGACAGATCCTTCCCATCTGCCAATCATTTCAGGTCAGAAGTTTTTGTGCATTGTTTTCCTGTGACCACCTATTTAGTCACAGCCAAACTAAACAACGGAATAAGGAAAGTACATTTTTGTGGGGTGGCTGCACACCATATCCTTAGCAACTGAATGCACCACTCTAGCTGGGTGTAAGAAATAGTGGTTTAGGTCCATGGAAATCAGTGGCAACTTGAGAATGTGCCTTTTGTATGAACTTCTATAATAACACTGAAATCTCTTTCTTAAAGAAGAATTATTAACACAGTGTTTATTTATGCTGTGTTTCCTTTTTTTTTTTTTTTTTAGCAGAGAGAGAACAGTGGGGAAGTGACAGAGGTGTCTACTGTTATCCCAGACTTTCTAACAAGACTTTTTTCCCAGCATAGGTACAGATGAAGATGTGCACCCTTTATTTACATTTGGACATGCAAGTGTAAGCCTTACAAACAAGTGTAAGCCTTTCCAAACACATGACCATGCTATGGTGCAACCTTTCTTAGCAAACAGCATACATTTATTTGTATTCAAGACCATCTGAGTGCCTCTGAAAGGCACTGCAGGCTAAGCCAGCACAATCCCAGTTCCCAATGAAGAAAAAAGATGCTGTCTTAAATGTCATAGAAAGTCAGTTCATGTGGTTTTTTCTGTCACTAAGGAGAGGTACTGTTTTGAAGCACCAGTACAGTGGCAAAGTAATGGACACACTGTGCTTTACACGAAGTACTTTACAACCTAAGTAGCATACAGGTAATTTGTCTCTTTCTGCAAGTTATGACAAGTCCAATGACTCTGAACCCTACCTTTGGTTTAAGGCACTCAAATTCTCATTCCATAAACACTCTAGCATGCACATTCCTGTAATACAACAAATTCCTTTTCCCTGCCTATTGCGTAGGCATTTATACTATATTTAAACATATAAATAATGTATCTATAATAATGAATAGTTTCCAGAATAGTATCATGACATAAGAGGGTTATCATTCAATGGCATAAAATTAATAGGGTCAGTGGAAGTAGCAGCTTTGTGGTAAGCATGGGAACTATTGCTGCAAACAGGGCTCCTGATTCCTAAACATAAATAACTCCAGATTCTTTTTTCCCCAAGTTATTCTTTACGATTCTTTTCCATCTCACACATCTAAAGAGAACATCTCTATCACAATATTATATTCTACAAGAAGGAAAATTAACCTCATCAGCAATTCTTGAATCCACCACATTATTAATTGCATCTCAAACCACATTTGGCAAACCAAAAACGCTTTGAGGAATCCTGGACAAGCAGTTGGACAGAAGTCTACTTATAATTACATAAAAATGTTGTGCTGGGAAAGAAGTTGCTTGTGAATTAACTATTAAGGAAAGACCATTTTTCATCAAAATGTTATTTGCATCCACTCCTTTACACCAAAGGAAAATGAGGAACAAAGGGACCATATTCCACAATGGGTGAAAACCATACCAACTACACTAGAGCAGCTCCACTGCAGCCCAGTACAGACACAACAGCAGGAAACTGTAACTAGATGAAGTCAAAGAAAAACAAATTTTAAAGATTAAATTTAATTTTTAATAAATAATAACAAAACGAACAACCTGATACAGGGGGTTGTCTGCATTACTTAATGCCTTTAAAACAAGATTAAATGCCCTCCTAAAAGGAAGCTTCAGCACATGCATTTAGGACATGACAACTGTGCAGGAATTACTGGGTGAATTTTTGTTACTGATGTTCTGCTGAAGATAAAACGATGTGATCATTCATAACAAGTTTAGGCTTTAAATTCTACAAACATGGGGAATATGACCCACCACTTCTAATGATGTGACAAAAGAAATCCCTCAACTATTAATTAGAAAAGGAAAATTAGCTTTAAAGATTATTAACAGAGTTTTTCATTATTCAAGTACAATTTTTTTTCTGCTGTCACCCTCCTATCCCCTTTTATTCAAAACACTAATACACAAGCCTACTTCAAGATGGGACCAAATTAATGTGGGACTGACTTTGTGCATGAAAGGAAAACAAGCCTGAGTTCCTATAAACCTTTCAAACTTTCATTCCACCTCCTTCCCGGTTTGCACGGAGGAGTCTATTTTACAACTTTATCCATGTAATGGTCCTGCAGACTGCTTCTTCATGCCAGAATTTCTCTTTGAAGTTTGCTCTCCCATTAGTGTTTTGGTGTAGGTATTCAAATCGATGGCGCAAGCACAACAGAACTCCAGAACTGTCCATGTTCCATCAAATACAGTTGTTTCATGTTGCTCGTGATTTACAGTCTTAATTAATGCTCAAAAGAAGAAGAGCACATCTTGGTGGAGCATCCCCCCCTCCACACACACGCACACCCGCCCTCCCTTTTTTTTTCCTTTTTTTTTCGGTACAAACCAGTGCTCTCAGGGTTTTGTTGGACATTGTGCAGGATGGCTTTGCCAAGTAGAATGGAACACACTTAATACTTTTCCTTTATAACCTTTGCAATAAATCAGCTACCACTCCACTTACACAAGAACGGCCATTAGTGTCCTGTCCCCTCCCCCAGCACTTCCCGAATTTTAAACAAAGTAGGAATAAACTGAAGCTGAGCAGAGCCAGCGAGCCCAGTAAATCAGTTTAATGAGAACTGAATCAATCGTATGAAGTCCACTACTGAACAAATAAGGTGGACAGGAGAGGCTGAGATTTCCATGGAGGTACTGGGGATGGGGAAGCAGAAAAGCAGGGCTCACATTCTTCATCTTCAGCAGTGACGTATGTCTGTTGTGAACACTCTGTTCTTTAAAATCACATTTGCTGCAGCTTGCTGCTGAATTCCTTGTTTAGATTTGGCTGTTTCCTCTCCTGTTTGTGGTTTAGCTCCTCCATGTTTTCCCACAGAAGTGGAGTTTTCTGTTTACCCATTTTCACCACTTATCTCTTCTGAGATTCACTTTGACCCTCTATTTATCCTTCTCAGGTCTTCCCTATTTCCACATTTACTGTAAGTGAACACATCTACATATATATATATATGTATACGTATATACACACACACATAATACTGTTCCATTACAAAGTAAGAAAGTGAATAATTATGTCTTTTCAGGAATGCAGAGTATTAAACCACAAAGTTTTGTGTATGACAGCATGTAGACTCTGGACATTCAGCACTAAAAGGGCCTTGCCGAAAGTGTAAACACCCACCCACCAAAAAAATTTTTAAAAAACAAGCCAAAACCAACCAAACCAAACCAAAGCACAGTGCTTCAAATGCTTTTTTTTTTCAAACCAGTGGCAGTCACTTGCACAAGTGGGCCCAAATATAGATTTTCTCAGTCAAAGGGGACTAAGAGGCTTTTTACTTCGCCTATATCAGTCCCCATCTTGGGGACTTTTTGTTCACTCAGTCTCGTGCACTCAGAAAAAGGAGCTGCTAAAATGTAGTAATGGGCAAAATCAGGAATTAGTATGTCCCCTTTGCACAGTGCTGTGCTACTGCCCTGCTCCAACTACAAAAACTGATAGATGAACAAGTGCATGGCCCAACCATTCAGATCACCTATGTGTGTCTTCCTCAGGACTGCCAAACTTCCTTCACTTGGGACTCAGTAAAACAACCTCATCCCATCCCAGATATCCCAACCCCAGCTACAACTATTTTCTTCTTGAAATAGTCATCCCTTTTCAAAATTGAGGGCAGAAATATGGATCACATTTTCTCTTCTGTCTTCTTACTTCCTCCAGAATGAGCAAGCAGAACCCTTTTGTGAGATCCTGCCATCACAAGTCCCAAAGTTTAGACCAAGATAGAAGCCTTTAGAGCTTATTTGTGAATGTGGTCCTGTTTCCAGAACATTACTGTCTTCATTGTGAGTCTAAGAGTGCAATTTGATTCATCATTCTGAAACACTTCAAGATGATACAGTCATATTTTTAATCCCAGCAAGTCAGTCAGTGAAGTCCACTAGAGCATCCAGTTCTTCTTTTCTGCCAGTGCATCGATTTCTCAGATGCACTATTGCCCATGAAAATTTTGAGTATCTATTCAATTTCCAGACTTGGCAATAGGAAAATCTATTACCAGTCACCCCTCCACCATCTGCATGGCTTCTGAGGAAAGGCAGCTAATTAACATTGCTAATTAGAGAGACAGACAGGGCCACTTTGCACCCTCTTACTCTCTGCTTTCGTCTTTCCCAGTACAAAGGAGAGACGAGGACACACCCTGAGCTGCCAAGCCGACCTCAGAAATGGAGACCCCCTGCCACGGCAGGCACAGCAGAGACCATTCCGTACAGTTAAGGGTAGCAGGTGCTCCTTAGGTGTTTCAGAGCACAATATTTAAGGATGTTAAAATGGTATGTATCAGAGGAGGCGAGGAACAGAATGTATTTACTAAAGTTTGGAAAACCTGCTTATTTACCATCAGCTTGTACTTCATGCAAGACCAGTGCTGTGACCTCTTTGGAATACAACTGTGAATCTTACAAGATAGGCTTTTTTTGAAGCCTTGTATTTAAAAAGGAAAAAAAAAAAGTGATTTTGTGGGAATCTCAGCCGTGAAAGAAAGAAATTAAGTGTCTAGTCTTGGTGACAAAGAAAAGCCTGAAACTGAAATCTATTAGCGCCAAGCCCAGAACTCAAAATACTGTTTTCATAACCTGTGATTTTAAAGACAACTTCATGACCTGACTTATAGTTCTTGAAAGCTAGAGTTGGATAATATTACAAGTGGTAATCTAAACCCCCCATATTCTCTGAACTGATTTCAATTTTTTCTTGGCTTTTTTGTAGATAAAATATTTTGTCATAACATAAGACATAATAAACTCCTTTCTCCAACCTCTAGACCAATGCTTTGCTCTCCACTGCATTTAGCAACTCGCTTCTAGTGAAGCCTGTGGTTTTCTGACAAAGCAAGTGCACTGTGTCTGCTGTTAACGGTAAAAAAACCCAAACCCAAATGGTGAAAAAATGAATGCAAAGCAAATGACGCTAGCAAATATGCTGTTTCAAGCTTCTGCTATGCAAAAGCACATCGAAGAACTCAAGATACAGAACATTAATTAGGACTATATTTGAATGTTTTTTGAGTCCCTACTGTTCTCTCTGTCTCTTCCTCTCTGATGGTATTTAAAATACCTAGGATGACCTATGGATTCAGATAATCAAAAGAAAGGAGCAGTTAAGAAAAACAAACAAAAAAGGAAATTAAAAGCAAGTCCTTGGCACAGCTAATTCACTTTTCATTCGAAATGGTTACATGTATCTCTAATCTTTGTAAAAAGAGAGAATAAAAGGTACTGCATTCAAAATAGAATAGTAAGAGTAATAAACTATAGTTTCAAAGAGCTTGGAAAAGAGAAGGAGATTTCACTGAAAGGTTGTTCTTTTCTTTCTACTCTTACCAAAACTTTGCAGGCATCAGGAAAACATGAATTCAAAAATTATTTATTGTAACAGACCATTGTTCCGGTCACAGCCACCAGTGGGTCAGTCAGATCCAAAGCCCTCTGTAATGAGAGTCTCTCTGTTGATTTCATGGCTTTGGATCCAGACCAATGTTTGTGCATTTCTTTCAAGGAACAGTTTTTCCAAATAAGCTGGGATTTTTTTGGAATTATTCCAAGGCCTACGTGACACTTTCAAGAGTTTATATTCATCCAAGTGACTTTGAGGAGCCAGTTTTCTCATTTTACATGGAAAAAGCTTGGCAGAGGACAGGAGGGAACGAAAAACACTGTATGAATCCCTCTAGGCGTTTCTAGTCCCTTCTTTGGAAGGTGTCCCTCAGATTTGATGTCACAGACAAGGCAGGCAACAGCACTACATCCCTTCCCTTCCTGACAGTCTTTCCTGAGGAGCAACCACAACCTACTGAAGGGTTACAGAGAGGGAATTAGTCTCACTGTGCTCCTGAGAGATTTTTAGGGCTGGGGACTTGGCTAGTGCTACATTTGCTTCACATGTCCAGAGAGGGGCAAGTGGGAGTTTACCTGCACAGGGTGACTCTCAGGTGGGGTGGACCCAGCATCCTGCTGTCCTTCCTGCCTGCAGGCCTGCATAGGGAATGCCCACATTAGGGGCATTGGCTTAGTGTGGCGATCCCAAACTACCACTGCAGTTCCCCGGGCACCATACTTCTCCAGAGCTGCAAGTCATGCTTTCCTCCAGTTGGCTTCTGGTGCCAAATTTTTCAGAAGTGCTGAATGTCTTAGGCTGGAGTGGTTCTATGGTTGCCGGAGCTGGCATGGTAGCTGAACAAGTCCTCAGCAACACCAAGTGAGGGAGGGGAGGAAGAGAGGTGATGTAATATCCCCCTGATCTTTCACTTTCCCAGTGGCTGGAAGTTTCAGAGAATCCACTCTGGGGCATGCTGTCTCTCAGCACTGAAAAACTGCATTTTCATCATTATCTCTCTCTTTACTAGAAATAAAGACCACCATATGCTTCGCCATCCTCAGAAGAAATGTAAAGGGCTAAAGTCATTGCATTTGCCTCCCCACAATGCAATGTGTTAACTGCTCTAAAGCACGCAGAAGCAAAAACTAAACATACATTCTTCCAGTCATGGGGTGCAATTAGAGATATGGCTGAAGAACAGAAGTCCCACTCACTAGCTGCAAACACAATTTTTTTAGTGATTGGAAACCCTTGTGATATGTTTCAAATAAATACCCAGCTACAAAAATACTGTTAATAATAAAATTAAGTGAAAAAATTCTTGGCAGACCTCTGGGATCTACCCAACTAACACTAGTACCAGAGTGCTTACAGATATATAATTAACACAGCTTGAAACATTCAGTACAAATGTTGAGCAGCCTGAAAATTTTAGTTTTAACAGCAATACTTCTGCACAGATGGAGTAATACCATGATTTGTTACAGCAGCAGCCTGATAGAATAGCAGTGAAGACACGACAACATCTTTACTAATTAAAGCACTAACTTCTGAACTCCGTTTTTCCTTCAGTGGACACAGAAAGGTATTCAGGGCCCTTCAGTGCTGGAAGGGTATTCAGGTGGTCTTTATGCCCTATATCCTGAGGTAGTTATGTATTTAACCTCCATTGGAATCAAACTGTTTTGCTAGTATGTGAGGGACTATATTTTGACTCTTGAGCAGCTTTTTATAGTATTCACTTTACAAACCTTCTGCCAAAAAGTCAGGCCAAAAAGTCCCGCTGCATATGCAGCTAGCTAGATCTACCACATTTACATTACTTACTCCAAGCAGAAAATAGTACGTTCATAAAAAAACCTAAAACTGTCTCGATTCAACAAAAGCTGTTGCATAGACCTGCTCTTATTCACTTTGTGATTTTGACTGCCTCTTGCAAGCACTACTGTGACTACTCAAAAGCACTTTTCCAAATGAAAGAAAATCAGAGCATCTAGTGTAGGCAAGCCTTGTAAAGTCCATACATGTTTACACTTGGCATCAGATTACACACATTTGACTTCTTGATTTACTGAGCACACTTGTGTTTTCCCTTCTTTTGTCAGAAATAAAATACAGCTATTCTTAAGAGAAGTCTTTGTTTTTAAAAAGACCTAATTTGTACTGTATGTTAGGAGAGTTCACTTTTCGCCCCACCCAGAGAGAAGCCTGATCCAAATACCAGCGGAAAAAAGAAAAACTCAGAAGAGGTTAATTTGGGTAACGGCAATGTCTGTTTGCAAGATGTAAAAAACCAGAAAGAGAGAGAAAGAGGACAGACAGTGAAGTCCTTGGACAGGTTTGGGTTTTTTTTTTTGCTGCATCACAAAAGCAATTCTGCTGAAATCTTACTCGGAACACTGCCTGAGTAAAAAAGAGAAACACAGTTCTTAAATTATTTTGTACTTTCCATGTAGAGGAACAGTCAGAACTGTATGGGGTTTTACGCCTTCTTAGTAGCCAGCTTATAAACAGTGCAGCTACCAGTCTTTCCATAGGAAAAACACTGTTCTGTGGATGATAATAACATGACTAACTGCCTGAGCTTCAGAGGCAAAGAAAGCCTTCTACCTAAATAAGGTGTACTGTCAGGCCATCTATTATCTATCAGATAACTAGCAATTAATAAACATTAAATGAGAGTCAGGAATTGGAGAACAATCTTACACAAGGGGAAAATTTGCACAAGTTTACTCTTATTTCTGTGATTCTCCAAGAAGAATATTACATTAAATCAGATGAAAGGGAGGGGGTTTTATTTGTACAATGTGTGTTAACAAGCCATCAAGTGGAACATTGGTACATAAGTGTTTGAGAATCAAACTCATAAAGATAGCAGTAGCCACAACAAAGTGAATAACTAGGTGAGACCTGAAATTTTCGACATGTTTTTATGGATATTTATATGCAGGAAAAGGAAACTCACCCAAATGTAGAACTCAGATCAAATAAAAACAGTTGTGTGATTTCCAAGCTAATTCAGGCATTGCCCTATCATTGATCATTATGCAAATGAAAAGCAAGATAAATCCAATAGCATTTGTTCCTGCTAATAATTTGAGGGAAAACCATAATCCAAACCATTTTTTCCAAATTTAACAAAGCAGAACTGCCTCAGAACATGGCTTGATGCCCTCTGCACACAGCCAACCTAAAATCCACCCAAAATAAACCATTTATGAGCAAGCAAACAAACAAAACACACTCGGTTATGAATCCTACTATCTCTCTAAATTGCCTGACAAATGAGTATACTTTACTTTGCTGCCATGGGCTATCCTACTGAAGGTTTGCAGTACTGGAGCCTTACTTACATCCCCTGTCATCTAAACAGAATGCATTCATCTAAAGGGGAAAAAAAAAAAGAAAATAATGCTTTATATGTGCAATACATTGAACATATACTTTTCCCTTTAGTCCTGAGTGTGCTAACTCCACAGCATGTCTCAGATATTTCCTGCAGTACCTTGTCTAAAAATAATGATTCTCACACATAGCTTCTTTCATAAATCCATCACAGATCAGTATCAAATTAACAGCGACAGAGAAATGTGTATCTTCTTATTTTTATGACCTTAATCTTGAAGACTGTTGTTCAGAGCTACTGTGAGTGCACAAAACAAATTCAGGTCCACGTAACATCTTCCTGATAGTGTTGCAATTGATAAGCTATAAATTTTGCATGATTTTTGTGTGTGCTGTGAAATTGGTGATGGCTTAAAAATTTGCATTTATTCATGGTCTTGCCTCAAAATTTCATAATTGAAAATAAAATCCATTATCTCAATACACGGCCAAGTTGTACTTTTCCCAATTGCAATTTTGCCAGTTTTTCAGAGTCAGAACATTGGACCAAATTTGTAAGACAGGACACAGACGCAACCTGAATACATTATTTGCAGAAACTCACAGAAAAGAATATTGTGGAATTTTTTTTCAGCTGAAATGTAAAAAATCCTCCTGGCAATTGGTATTAAGCTGTGATTTGGGACCCCTACATTCAATTTGAAGAGTTATTATTTAGACTTACAGGCTACCACAATAAATAGTTGTCTTATGCCTTCTCAAGAATTGTCTTTGCGCTGTTAGAAATCTCTGCTTGGGCAGTCCCCCCTACACTGGGGAAAACTGCAGCTTCGTTATTCATCACTTTTTCCTCATCTAGGAGATCCTAGACAAGTAGTATAGCATGGCATGCAAACAGTTTGTAGAAGCAGGGAAACCACATTTTAAATTATATATATTAGTGCTCATTTAATGAGTTTCAAAGAAATTTTTCCCGTCTGTTTTATTAAATTTTGGAAAATAAACTGTGTGACACGCTGATGAAATTCAAAATAGGAAGGTAACTCTTGTTGCTTTGTTTATGTGAAGAACAAGCGAATTTCTCCTTAGATTAGCAAAAGACAAATACATTTATTGTATAAGAAATTTTTTTGCTGATGTGCAGTCATTTTAGCAACTGAGCTGTGTACTTGAATTTTGAGATGCTGCTTGTCTGCTTTAGCAACCACATTAATTATAGTTTTATGCCAAGCTCTCTGGAACACAGAGATGTTACAACAGTAGAAGAGCACACATCCTAAGGAGCCTTCCTCATTGGAAGTTTTGACGGGACACATGAAGGAGTGCTCACAGAGCCTGTAAGCAAAAATCCCAAACTAGTTTAAAATTTTATTTAAACATTTTCAAACAGAGATGCACTAACTGCACTTCTGAAGGGACACCCTGAAAATGGGAATTCAACTGCTTAGAAGCCAGAACTGCCATGGTGCGTGTTCCTGTTGTGGCTACTGCTTGGCCAACACCAGGCATCATTCCTAAATCACTGTAATCTAGCACTGTCTGAGAAGGTTTGCCATTTACCTCACAGCATCTGCAAGGAAGCACCTTGGAAAGAGGAAGCTGTGTAAGTCCATGCACACCAGCTAAAGATCAGTGACTTTTTCTACCCTGCAGAAAACAACTAATGAGAAGCTCACTGACATCTATTTTGCACTTCCACCACTTGTGATACTGGAGTGCTGCATGAGGACCTGTGAAGCTTTTTCCCCCACTCATATTTTGTCCCTTTTAATAATATTAATTTCTCAATGTTTGTTGACATATTTTTAAACTAAATAGAAAGGATATTTTCAGCTTCTTCATCATCAGGATGCGAAGATGAAAATGTCTACATATGGGAGCCTTCCCAAAAGCTTGTATGAGACAGATGCAGGAAGAAATAGTCTGTGGCTAAGCACTACAATGGTCTGCAGGAGACACTGTTACAAAGCGTGCTATGTGTCTTGAGATTGTTCACCTATGGTTTCTGGTTAAAAGTTATAACCTTTAAAGTATTATTTCTATGCTGGGCAGGAGGGAAACAGAGTAACTAGTATGTAAGACCTGAAACCAGAGAGCTTTGCAAGGTGTTTGTGGTTCAAATACTAAACTACAATTTGATTAACCTACTTAGCAAAATTCACATGACAAACGTAACTTTGGTGAAATTATTTTCTGAAAACAAAAACTTCTGTAGACTACTTAAAATATATTAAATACTGTTACAGTGATTTAATGAGTGTTTGGTTTCACTGCGACATTGGAAAATCAAATAAGAGTTTCAGTTTGAGCTTGAGCGAATTCTGATCAAAGGCTCTCAGTATTTTCAGTTTTATTTTAAGGCAGTTTATACTTTTTGTATTGCTGAATTTTGTTTAAATTAGTAAAGTGCCTTCATTGTACAAAGTCTGCATCATTTTCTTTGCCTAACACAGTGAGCCCATGCCAGCTGCCAAGCTTGTCCTTGTCCTGCGCCTATGGGTTCACCCGGCAGCTGAGGTCACCTGGGCTTCCTCAGCTTGTGCAGAGCAGTACCACGCTTCACATATCAGCCTTTCAGACTGCACCTCTACAGACAAAATATTTCAGTCTTTGTATCCTCCCTCCAATCCATCTGCTAAGCACTGGCCATGGCACCAGTTCGTTTTGCCCTAGTATTTGACTCTTTTTGATGAGCTGGTGCCTGCAAGGCCTCCACCTTCCAATCACTTCTCTGGTGATGTACAGTGCATGCCTGTGACTGGAGTTTTTGGAGGGCAGCTGCTTCTAGCCCAGCACAGCCCATTGTGCAGTGACCTATTTCACATTACTGTGTGACAAGGACTGTGTAGCTTCACTGACTCTTTTGGTAGGCATAGTCTCACCTGGAAGCTCCAAGCTCCAATACAAAGAAAAGTAACTGAGGCAAGATGAATACTCTAATTAGTAAAACTAATTTCAGGGAAGTTTTGTGGCAGTTGAGAATGCCTCAGGAAAAAAAAAAAAAAAAGAAAAAATAACTTTTAGATAAAATTAACAATTGTATGAAATACCTCCATTGTGGCAGTCAGGTGACAATGAGAAACAGGAAATCTCACTTACTTGCATAAGTGAGAAAGGCTGGAGACCTTTAATAGTCTAACTATAATTTCCAGTATTTTGTATTACTCACTCTATGGAGCCGAAAAAGGACAAGACACTCTATATAAACATGAAGCCGTATTACAGGAAACATGCATTTTTCTTAATTTCAGGGAGTCGCCACATTTGTTTACGGAATCACTCATTCTGTTTACAGGGACATTAACTGCATGAGTATCATTTTTCCTCTCTGTGATTTTTATACACTGTGCACTCATTCTGAAAGTAAGTCAGTGGACCCCCTTTTATGCAGTTCAAGCCTAGCATTGCAACATAGTCATTATGGTGCTTCCTTCATGCATTAGGTTTTGAAAGGGCTGACCCCAAAATAAAATGATGCAAATCACATTAGTGCTCAAACCGAATGCCACTGTGCTGGGAGAAACAGAAAGGCATGGACCTGTCTCTGGCACTGCAACAGCAGCAGGGGCCGCTCAGCCAAGCTGCAAAGTCCTCTGCTGGGACTGGGCAGGAGAAAGCAAGCCTAGGGCTGGCAGCTTGGAAAGGAGGAGAGAGGGGGACCAGGGAATCTGGCATAATCACAGAGGAGAAACAAAAAGCAAAAGGCAGACCAAGAGAAAATGCATGCTGAAACTTGAAGGAAACCAAAGTGAAACAAACAGGTGTGGACAAGTAGACAAATGGTGAGGGGAAAAAACAATCAGTCATGATTCTTATTTTCAAAAATAAAAGAGTAGATGAGAAGAGAGGAGCAAGCCCACCCTTTAGACAGAACACAGGAAAAGGAAAGGTGAGAAGGAAGGTCAGCATGAAAAATGGAAAAGTAAAGTGGGAAAAGGGAGAAAAATCTCGAGAAAAATGAGAATTTCTGATGATTATCCCTCCACCCTCCCTCCCCCCAAAAAAGCTTCTCCCTTGTCTTGTTTTTCTCTTGGCAGAAAAAATATGCAGACTGAAAGAAAGCAAAAGGATGATTACATTCTCACAGTAAGGAGATAAAGGAGGGGAGCAAATTGGATATGAATCATATTCATCAGAGGATATGTAAGGCAGTAGCTGAATTCAAGAACACTGCAATGCAAAAAGAACATTTCTTCAAGAAGGAAAACTATCTGTCTAGCAGAATTCCTAAAATATTACTGCAATCCCACAACTTTATCCAAAACCCCAGTAAATAAAACTTTTGTCTGAAACTTTTCCCACCATTCCAAGACAGTTGGTATTTAATCTAAATAACCTCCTGCTGAGTGTTGATTGCAGCCTGTAACTCTGCAATCCAGCCTCATCACAGCCCAGTCTAAATAGAGCTTTACTAAATAGTCAGCTGAAATTCACTCAGATTCCAACTTGCTTAGAGTATGGTCTCTATTTCTGAACTCATAATGGCTGAACCAAAATCTGGAACCCTGAGATATTTGTGGAATGCAGGATTTTTGTGTTGGCCTTCCAGCTGTTGTGAAGTCGCTGCTGTTTGGTGTATCAGCAATTTTGACTGGAAGAAATAGAATCTGTTTTCAAATATGTGGTGAAGTCTGCAGCTATGACCAGACTAGAGTATAACAAATGCCTTCATGGCAAATAGGCCACCAGCACTGCGTCTCAGGCAGAGGCTGAAAGGGGAGACCAGAACTGTATTTGTTTCAGCCCAGGTTCTTCCCACCTCACTTCAAATGGTGCTTGTGCAACTGGTTTGCTTCTTCTCATTATTCATTTTAATGGCATAGGCACCTCACTGCCCATCCTGTGCTCACCTTGAATCCCACTGAGCCACACCTCGTCACAGCAAATCCTCACTGAAGAATGACGGATTTATTGACATGCACAGGGGCCCAAACATGAGAAAATTAGATTTGTTCAAATCCAAACTTCACAGGAACCGGGAGCCCAAAAAACTGCAGGCACAATTTCTAATCACATGGACATTTTTAAACTCCCTAGAGACCTACTGCCCCCCTGATATTTTTACCTTGAAGGAAAAAAAGCCATAAAGTGCCTGTTTGCAAGCAGATGAGTACTCCCCAGTCCTCACTTAAATGCAGGGCACTTGCTGCTGTAAGGGAGCTGTGACTGCAGTTGCTCCTTTGGCCAGATACCTCTTCCAAAATAGCCCCTTCCCACCTGCCAGGTCCAATCAGCAGCCCAGACGAGGGTTTTTATAGAGTCCAGCTATCATTTCCTCCTGCTTTAGATCCAGTGACCCAATGCTAACACCATTCCCCACTCCCAACATTACTGCACTGACTGACAGGGTCAGTCCTTGCTAGATGTCACTAAATCAACATCCCTGCAGGGTCTCTTTCCAAAGGGAGAATATGCTGTCCTGGGTGACCTTCAGAGTTCACAAGTGACTGACGCAGAAGCCCCACACCATCCATCACTCCAGCAGGAAGGGACATTTGCAGAGGATCAGAATGGCACGGGACTGCCATGAACTTCCTGCACCCTGCTTCCCCACATACCGAGCCCCGCTGTTTCCAGTGGTTCATTTATCAGGAGAAGGGAACAGAAGGTGAAGTCAATGAAGCTGCATTGAGTGCAGCAGAGGTCAGGCCCAGGAGGGAACCCAAAGTGCGCATACACACACACACACAAGAGACACAGAGAGAGGGCGAGTATGTTTTCTATTAGCTGCCTGCTAGAAATATTACCTTTCAGGTCAAATATTTTTGTTTTGAAAATAGCCAAACCCCAAGGACTGCTTCCACCCATCAATCTAAAAGGAGGGGAAAGAAATGTCAATGCTTTCTTCGTCTGAAAATTAGCTCAAAACAAACAAGGTCATGGTTGTTTCATGGCTAACAGTGATGAGCGACTTCTATTAGCTCCTCTCTTGTTTCTTACCTAGGTAAGAGAAAAGCCAGATTTCTGATGCATGGAGGAACAATTCCCAGGACAATACCTAGAGAGGCAGTCCTTCACGTGAACTGTGATCTGAAGTGCCTATACAGCAGATCTAGAACTGACCAAACTGATTTTCAACATGAACATGTGATGCAGCTAATACCTTACCACAGAAAGATATTAAACCATATAACTAAAAGTAATGGATTATATGGTGGATTAATTTGCCAGGCGATATGACCCTGCTTTAATACCTCCTTTACAATTAATAATGGCCTTAATGACCCTGTTTAAATATAAACAATAAACACTCCTTCACCATACACTATGTGTTGCTGAGGAATATTTGTGAAAACCCAACTGTTTGGCTGGCAAGTAACACCTGAGACCTCATACACAGTCCTGTTTTCCTTAGCACAGACCTTATCAGGGGTAGGTGGAGTCTGGGGGACACAAATCAAGAGACTGCTTTCTGAAACCCCTCTGCCCACCTTGTTTCAGTATCTGTAGCAGCTCACAGCCCCCACTGCAGGCAGGCAGTCACTGGGGGCACACCTGCTGCGCCGACGTCAGTGCAAGAACCATGCTGGTCACCTTTTCCACTGGCATCTTCTCTCTCCATTTGCTGAGCAAATGACAGGGGCGAGACTGTGTTCCTCTGCTCACAGCCACGCAGAGGGATGGAGTCTGGGCAACATGGACATTGAAAGCTGGCAGTTCTGACTCACACACCCCTGTTTGAATGCTCTCCTCAGAGAGTGGAATTTTCATTCCTTTACACTGGGAGCTCAAGCACTGCACTGAGTTTTGTAAGGTAGTGTGTAAACATCACATCAAAATCCAAAACAACTCACTCCTCTCTAAATACACTGTCACCAGCTTCACAAAGACAGCTTTTTTTTTCATTCTGGCAGCTGCAATTACATATGGCAACTCCTCATAGTGTATTTTTACTGCCTGGTAAATACTCTGCATATGTTTTGAAAAATAAGGGAAGGTTAATAAAAGATCACAACATTCCAGCCTGGGAGCAGAGTGCCCTACCTGGCACTCTGGCTCTGTCCCATGAGTCCATGGGATGGGAGGAGGGGACTCTAGGCACACCTCACCCATTGCTTTTCACTCTCCTCTCTCCATGGCAAAAGTGTAACAGACTCCTTGGTGCTCTGGGTCCTTCCTCAAGTCCAAATATATTCATTTTCACCAACCACAGCCATGCTAGTAGTTACACTGCATAGCCAGTCATTTCTATATAATTTTTCAATTTTTATACACCAGTGCAGGTAGAGTTGGGAATATCCACATTTTCTGGGATGGAGAGGTAGAAAGTGGGACAACAGAAACAGCTATTACCAGTTCACCTGTGCATGCATTAGTAACTTGGCAGCTGAAATATCATTGCAACCTAACTGGAAGCCCAGACTTTGAAAGTGCTTTTCCAGTGCAAATTTTATGCCTTATTTTGCTCTGTTCTGGCTCTTGGTGCAGTGGGGGCCAGGGAAAGCAAAGTTTTCAAAGCAACCGTTCTGTCCCTGCACCCCAAGTCGCTGCACTGAGAAAGCATGCCAGTGCATTCACCACAATAGTGACTCTTCTGCTGTGATAATGTGTGGGGCCCCTTTAACTTTCAATAATCAAGTTGAGCATGTCCTTAACTACCTGCAAAATCCCATCTTCTGCATCTTCATGGACAGCCTGAATTCTGAAGGAAGTGAACACCCTCATCCTACACATCCCTGCCTGGCTACCCTAACACTTGCAGTACCTATGCAGAAGCTGACGATTTCTTCTCAGAAGAGCCAATTCCATTTCATGGTTGAAGTATGAGGACCAATGATCCATGTAACAGCTTAATTACAGCAATGTGATGGGAAGGATGTTTCTTACCTAACAGAATACCTAACCTGTTTCTAACAAAACTTAAAGGTTCTTCAAAGACAGTGGTAGTGTGAAAAAACTATAGCAGAAAGGCAGGTAAGATGCCCCACTTACTTATTTCATCCTTTATCATTTTCCTACCACATCCATTGTCTACAATATAGCATTGGAAGATTTACCATGTTCACATATCCAAGGATAGAAGTCTAATTTGTAAAAAATTATGACTCAGAGAGGAGCACTGTCTTGTCTTATGCTGTGAGATCAGGTATATCAAAACCAACTCCTTTACAGTGACAAAATGCCAGGGCAAATGGGGACTGTGAAGGAGAAAGGCATGAAAGAGGGATCCTTATGTTTCATGTAGGTCCTGCCCCACGCACAGAAACAGATATGAGGGTAATGCTAATATTAAGAAGGGCTGTGCATTCAGCAAAGTATTAAACTCTGTAGGTATGGGAACTGCTATGTGTGCTGGGAACCAGAGAGAGACACCAAGGCATCCCTTGCCACCTGAGGTGCTGCTCTCTGGGCAGCAGCATTTGATGTCCATCGGCCTCTGCAGTGGGGGTACATCTGCAATAAGCAGCTGCTATGCAATTGTTTACTGCTGTTATGGCTGCTCTGGTTTATGCAATGGAATGGGATTATCTGGGGGGTTTAGGTGATTGGGCTGGGATGAGGACTAGCTGGCTGAGACTCAAGCCAGCCAAAACAGAGCTCACCCAAGAGGTGCAGAAGGCGGGTGGGGGTGGAGAGGACAGGAAGGATAAACCTGTATCAGCCCTTCCACCCAACAGTACAGCCTTTTATACACAAATCAAGTTCTAGGCGCAAAGGTCTCGTTACAGGCAAAGCTGATACTACACTAGAGCCACATCAAAGAGCCTTTTTTCTTTGTCTGGGCTTGGTAAAGAGCGTGTGACCTCTTATTTCAGATGTGGATTTCTGACATTTACCATATTTTGGTCACCTCAAGAACAGGCTACTGTCATGGCTTTACTTGCTTGGGTCCTTAAGATTACACAGAAGCTGAAGTGAAATCCAACACAGCCTGAGTGTGGCTCTATGATTACTTATGCACGACAGTTAGCAGGCTGAATTTCATGCAGTGATAAGGGCTTAGCCTTAAGTACTTTCAGTTTCCCCAAGACACGTCTGCCTACACTGCCACAGTGTAACTCCATGGCCCCATACATCTGCATAAGTTCATTGATATGCAAGAAGCAACATTAACTAAATGCTAATCCTAGATTTATAATCAATTCACTGGAAAGGCTTATCTTCTTGAGATGACTTTTGCTATTTTTGCACTATCCATTCTTCCTAGTTTTGCTTGGATTTTGACACTGTTGGCTTTACATTTCTTAGGAGAGATAAATTTTATATTAAATATAACCAGACAGGAGGAGGACTGCTAGTCTGTGAATCTCTGAAGCAATAATACAACTGTCTTATAAATTGTTAGTCACTGAATACTGCAATTCAATACTCCAAATTTGGTGGTTATGCTGTACATACCTATTATATACAAAAGTTACACTGCATGATCATACAACTGTCATAGTTCCCTCCTAAGTGAGATGAGATTCAACAAGATAACTGCTTGCCACACAAAATCCATGCCCAGGAATTATGTATATATACATACACAAAGCTATATCACAGTGCAAAACACATCACTGTAAAACAAACTCAAAATATTTCCCAATATAAAATAATGTAGAAGGTATTACCTGTACCATCGTAATTTTTTTTTTCCTGTTTCCTGTCATCATTTTAAAATGGAAAACAGTGAAAAAATCTGGTTTTTCTGAGAGGAGTTTTCCAAAACACACCAGCTTACAAATTTCTAAAGAATTTAGTAAGCATGTTCATGGAAACAAAGACTTAGGCACTGTTTCCAGCTTTAATTGTTCAGCAGGGTACCAAGGTGTGAGAATCAGAAAGTGAGCTAAAAACAGTAATTTTAGTGGGATGTTTTCAACTGAGAAACACATGAGAAATACACTGAAACCTGGGGTAACTAAAGAAATAAGAAACTTATTTTGATTGTAAGAAACACAGCTTTGCAAAACAGACATGTAGTTTATTACTAATGTTAATTTGCTACCAGCTCTGAATGCACATTAAGTATCTGCTTGTGCCGAGTGCAGCACCATTACTAAGTTCACTTTTTCAAGTGATGTTCTGCTACTTTGCTTCCCTTTATTTTTTTCAAAAATCTGAAGTTTGCTTCAGTAAATTCAAGTCACACTGAGATACCAGACACTCTACTTATTCAGATCCAAGAGAGTGACATAGAAAAGGAAGTGGAGGGAAAGAGGAGAATTGTGTCAAAACCAGTCAAGAAGGCAGGAGGTGAGGGTTTTTCTGCACGTTGTAAAAGTTTTGTTTTGGGATGAATGGATAATATTAAGCAGTGTGAAACAAAAAAAGTCTCAAGTGTTCCCAAAGAAAGTCTGAGTATTTTTTAAAATACATGTTTTATTCTGAAAGTGACGTTCTGAGATGCTTCTCTTTGAGAACGATTAAAGAAATTAAAATCTTAAAAAGTTTTAGCTGAAAACTCTCCAACTCTTAACCAGAAAAACAAACTGAATTCATAACCAACCAAGTTAATTGCCTTGCTTTCCACAACAGCACGTATTGGCAAAGTTATTAGTCATGAAAACCTCCTTTACACAACGCTAGCTGAAGAGCACAGGGCTGTTTCCCCAAATTTAAGGGATAAAAGAGCTGCTGTGACTTTGGCCAGACCACAGTACGCTTCTCTGGTTGCCAAAGGCAGCCAGTACTCTGCAGAGCTCCGAATACACCTTGTTTTTCCCCAGAACACTTTGGAGATAGGATAGGCAGGAGATAAGGGAGAGACATGGAAATTCCCCTTCAAGCAGAGGAAGGCTGGAGGAGGGGGAAGCATGCAGGGAATTTCCTTCACACTTCCTGGGAGCAGCACTGGCTGGGATGTTTGCACAAAAGCCATATTGCCCAGCTACAGTAGAACATGGTATTGGCCTCACCTGCATGAAAGGGAACTAGTAATGTCACTGCACTGATCAAATCTGGCTTGCGATGCCATTCAGACATGCTGTGTGTTATTAAGTTACCTCATTTTCTTCCTCATTTCTCCAGTCATCTTCCCCCAGCAAACTTAACATATGTAACTTCAAACTACTGGCCGGGTACCTACCCTCAATGATCGGGGCTGCTTCTTGATCTCTCTCTGCCTTTAACACACACTGCTTGGAATATTATTTTTTTCAAGCTCCATTTAAATAGGATTGGAGAGCTGAGGACTGTTATCATTCACCACTTAACTTTTTCACCTGTTGCAATTCCTGATGACAGGACTTAACCACTACATTAACTTCACTACCTTTGTGTAAGTGTATATCAAAAACATATTCAATTTTTGTTTTCACACATTTCTTTCCCTCTTCAGGAGAAACCAGAATGCCAAGCAGCACGGTGTACCTTACAAAATCCTCAGTGTCTATTACACTTCCTCCTTTTATCTACCGGTAGAATTGAAGGTGACTACTCTTACACCTACTACAACCATTTAAGTGATTCTTTGTTTTCTTCAGATGTCGCCCCCCC
>VZTJ01006358.1:999316-1078370 GCA_013397795.1 Orthonyx spaldingii | reverse complement strand
TTTTTTTTTTTTTTTAAGTTATACATGTAGCACATTCAGGTTTTGGTGTTTTGATTTATTCAATTCAACATTCCAGCCGATTACCAACATATGAAAATAAATTTTATCAAATATTTATCATTATCAACTTCAGACTCAGAAAGCTCCTATTTCAGTTCTTTAGCCTGGTTGCAGGGGGAGGGGAAGGAAGAAAGGAAGATAAATTCTGACATTTGAAAGGCAAAAATACAAGCAGAATGTGTTTTATCATCTTTAGCAAGCTAAACAGCAACAAACTCATTTTCTCCCACTAGCTAATCACCTAAAGTATGAAGTATGGTGGCTGGCATTTCCTCCAGAAAAAGGATATTTACGTAAATACTGTAAATAGACCCCTTTCCTCAGCCAAAAATGCCTACTATGGTATTAAGCTTTTTATAAGAAAGCAGGAACTAGAGACACATAGAGCTAGACAGACTGCAGTCTTGTTCCTTGGATTTAAGTGGTATAGTTTCCCAGTCTGCTATGCTGATACATTATCCTGAAATATAAAGAAAAATAACATGACGGTACAGACCGGCTCTCAGCACTGGCAACAACACAATTTTGATAACATTTAAAAGAGACACCTCTACCAACCTCTCTAACAGGGATGCCTAACCATGTCTCAGGCTTTTGCCTTGCTCTCTCATGAGTCCAAACAAGTGATAAAACCATAAAAAGGCTTTCCTGCTTAGAAATATGGGTAATAACCACAGTGCTACGAAAGAGCTGCATTTTTACAATACTTTAAAGGTAACTAAATTGTGTTGGTGCTAGGGCTGTGCTATTGTTTCCCCTTGCCCAGGCTGCCTGCTCCCACCACATCTTTGCTGCTAGTGGCAGAACTTGTCCACTGCCGTGAAAAGCCAGTTCGGGGAGATAACCCTACAGAAAGCTTCTTGATTTTCTGTGGTTTAGTCTGCAGGCTGGGGTCTGGGTGGTGGCTTGCACAGGATCGGCTGTGAGCCAGCTCTAGAGAGAGGGAGAAGGCAGGAACTGTAAGGAAAGAGGGAGTTTCAGCTCTTGTGGACCTACACCCTCTGGAACAATGCCACTTTGGCCAAATGACTGAAGATGGACCAAAGAGAAAACTGAAGGCCTGGGCCAGGGTCCAGGAGGTAAACATCTCACCACTCCTGCTCAATGTAATGGTGGGTAAATTAAAGGGGTTACATCTGACGACAAACATTCTTCAGGCCAAAGCTGCAGGAAGCAATCTTTCAGGTGACTAGGTCCTACCACATAGATTTGAAATGCATACAGCAGCACCACCACCTTAAAGTCAAGTCACTTCACATAGCTTGACAACCCAAAAAACCAGAGGGGTGACACAGCGAGCATAGAGTACCACCAGCTGACAAGCAACAATGCTGCTGCTTTCCAAAGATGCAATGGGCAAGCAAAGGAGGAGCTGGACTGAAGGCCTCACTGAGAGTGAGCTACAATAGCCCAGCCTTGTGATCCTAGCAGCACTTGCCGCTCTTGCGCCACAGCTGCCCTAGGCAACAGCAAGGCTGGTAACCCTTGTTTTGTGCTGGTGGCTGAATAGACCTCCTAAGCAAAATTAGCAGGCCTCGAATTAACACCCCCTTCAATGCCTGCCAACAGAAAACAAAAATAAAACAAAACCATGTGGCCAAGGGTTGTGTAAAATGCTGTCACAGGCCTTCTTGCATATTTTCCCCACCCTTCGGCTGGGAGAACACACTGTGAAAACTGTGCAACTAAAGCAAACATTTGCAAATTATACCCAGCTTGTGCTTTTCTGTGGAATAAATCTGGGTAAAGCAAAATAAGGACTCGATCTCAGTCTCTATCTCAGAAACTATATCTTAAATCAAACTGTCCCAACAATCCTTTTTATCACCTAGCAAGATACAGATTTCGCAGGCCTGAGTCCAGCAAGCAAACCATGTGCCTCAGGAATTCATCCAGAGCAAACTGGAGCGGCAGAGCCCACCAGGAAAGAGAAAAATGTGTATCATCAAAGCACTAGTAACTTTCCACAACATGTTAAAAAATGATTGCAAGAGGTCTTACGCACACTGAGCACAGACAACAAACTAAGCTCTTGATGACCACAGTTATCCAACACGCCTGGCTTAGTACTTCTTACCAAACACGCACCTAAAATCATAAGCAGTTTCCCTCATGTCTACACTCAGATTTCCATGCAAAAGTCTAACAGTGTGGCTGCTGGCTTCCTTTAGTCAATGGAAAATTCTTCCTGAAATTCCCTGTTGCTAACAAAGTGCCAGCACTGAAGCAACATTATAAATAACATCAGGACTCTCACGTAAAACACCTTTGTTATACGTCTATGTCAGATGTGTCACAGAAGCAAGCGAAAAATTGATGGTAAAAGTCTCTCTACCTTAATAAATTAAAAAAAAAGGGCTAGTATTTCTGATTTCAGCAAGTTCAGTAAAAGAAGATGAGAATTACTGCCAGAAGCAATGGCAGACGTTATTATGACACAAATATGTACCAGCACACATCCACATAACCCGCATAAAAGAAACCAAGCATAACTCTACTTATTCTGCATATCTAAAATCAAATCTGATTTTTTTTAAACCATACTCAGCAACAGAGGAAGATTTAACAGGTGTCATTGTTTCTCCCAGGTGTAATCATATTTTTAATTTTCTCATGTGAGAAAAGAAAAGCCATTTAATGAGAAGGATGAAATTGATGATTAATTAAACATCTAGGGCCTGGAGGATCCTCCTCCATTTGGGATAAATTTCCTTTAGCTTTAAGTGAGCTGAAGGGCAAGAGATATATGCCTCCTTGGCTTTTTGTTTTAGCTGGTATGTGTTTGTAAAGGCTTGAAGATGTTTCTCAGTTTACTTGTCAGCCTTTTTGTCATCGGTCATCCAGAGGTCTCTGCCCCAAAACACAATGGGTTTTTTTTAAGTGCTTGTGACAATATCCCAGTGCGGTTCAATGTGAGACTGGACATTCGTTTTGGTATTTAAGTGGCAGCACTTGCTGAGAGTATTTTTTCTTCTAATCACTGCCACTTTTTTGAACTGCATATTTGTATGTAGTAACTGAAAGTAAGTCACCTCATCAAAACAGGCTCATGACTGATTTTTCAGTGAAAACTTGCAAACAACAAGCAGGACGACAGGTCAGAGTTGCTGAGACGTGGCCCCTTTCCCTTTTTCTTACACCACCACCACCTAGGGGACCTTTGATCTGAATGTCAGCGGTGAAAATACACAAACAGATACTCTCTTATTATATACTCACAGGTGTACATTCCTAAAACTGTTACATTCCATTACTTTCAGCTGTGCTTGAAAACAATACCTTCAGAAGTTGACCCCTTCTCTCCTCTGATTGCACTGGTATCCGAGTACAAAGCATCACAGCAAGCACAGTATTCCAAACACTGGCAACGATCACGCCAACAAATTCAAGAAGCACATGTAAGGACAGGGCCAAAGCACTGGCTGAATTTCTTCTGTATCGCTTACACAGTGCACCACTTTACAGCTCACACTGAAAGGGTGGTTCTCTCACTCAGTGGGGAACACTTCTGGGCCAGGCAGCTGGAGTTTTGATGCCGAAAAAGCTGGATTTAAGGCAAACTTGACTCTGTTTTACCAGTGCAGCAAGAATTAAAAATCTTATTGAAATACATTCAGCCCCTGTGGATGTTCAGATCATTTCCTATAACAGCATGCAACAAATCATCTGTTTAGGCTGGGGTTATTGAATGCAAAAGCACATCCCACCCTCATAATGTTCCTACTTTTTAAAAATCCATCTCCAGCTTTGGCAGCTTAACACAGGAGGAAGTGCTCTTCTTCTGTTAAAAATATGACAGTATACTTCAGCAAGTGGAAAGGAGGAAAAAAGTGTGAGGGAATGTTTCCATTCTTTTCTCTGATTGTTCTGTACAGTGTTTATCAGCAGGCTGGTACTACATCTCCTTTTGTTAGAAAATTAAATGTTGAACTGCAAACATAAAAGCCACCATGAACCACGCAATAACCTTCAGGCATTTTAAGAGCAGCAGAGGTTAGAAGGGCAGCTCCTGACTCTAAACAGCACCTATTGTTCCTCTTTCTTCTTGAATAACAAAAGCAGAGCTGAAAGCTATTTACCTGGTTTTACCTCTGTCAGATCTCATTTCCCCCTTTATTTTCAGCAGATGATCTTATCAAATAGTGTAATTTCTAACAATTGCTTTGATCAGATTTTTTTTTTTTATTTCACTGTGATAGATTTATTTCTTTCTCAAACAGATAACTCGGCATGCAAAGTCACAGCAGAAAAGCACTTAGGAGACTTCAGGAGTCTGACAATGCGTATTTAAATTAAGAGTAACTATTTTTAAGCTTATAAGTTAATATGCTTTCATTTTGAAACCATGAGAGCCAACTTACTGTACAAGGCTCTGTTCTTGCAAACACTCCCACACAAACAACTTTCTGTCTGAACTGTCCCATGTGTTCCCCTCCCGCTGCAGATTCATATAACTGGACACTTAACTTGCCCAAAACTAACTGCAGAGCAAGGCTGGAAGGATTAAACTCCCAATCCACAAATTTTTCAATGTTCTGCTATCCAATGTAGTGTGTCCATTATACTACACAAATTACTTATAAACAAAAACCTTACATGAGTCGGCACCACGCGGAGTTTTTGCGAGTGATCAGGAGAGGTCTGTAGTTAATACGGAATTATAGAATCATTTAGATTGGCATATAAAATCCTCAGAGATCTAGCTTTAAAAAAAAAAAATCCTCACTACAAGATAAAAGCAATACACAATATATAAGTTCTTCCACTGTGTTAAAATATTTATAAAAGTCTTGAAGAAAGAAAAAAATCTTTTGGGGGTGTTTTGCTCTTTAGGAACAAAGCTCATACAAAACCAATCATTTCTAGCATGACTGATTTTCACTTAGAAAAGAATTTTCTTTTTTTACTTTCTCTAAATCACTTCACAACACCCACCACTTGTCTTTTATATACTCCTGTAATTTTATTAAAAAGGTAGGGGGAAAAAACCCCTTGAAAATATGTAACAGAAATCTGAACTGAGAAATTATTTTATTTTAGCTGTAAATGAAATGCCAGTGAAGTATTTGCAACCCTAAAAACACCTTTAGACATAACAATCTATGATGCAAGTTTACAGCATTTGATTCTTCATCACTAGCTGCAGTTTGTAAACACCTTACAGAAGTTTAAGAAAACCACTAAAACCTGCGAAATAACAGGACTTCCCTCTCATATGAAAGCATCTTGTAAATCTGTATTTTTAAGGAATTCCAGGATAAGTATCTAGAAGTTCATTTTCCTTACTATAACATGCTACCTATGAAATCTGACAATGTTACATTAGCAGGATGAGGCTCTTAAGTTATAAGTCTATCAGATACTCTGCTGCTATGAACTGTCATAATGCAGCTGGAGCTGATGTCCCACTAGGACTGATTTCAGACCAGCACAGTGTTTCTGACAATAAAGTAGATACAAAACCAAGAGTGAAAACATGTCTTCTTATACAAGATAAAAGTATATTGAAGAGACACATTTTTGAAAATGGCTCACTCTTACTGCCTTTCAGTCCAGTTTAGAGTTTCGTTGGAATATTTTCACTTTCTGTGAAGACAGCATCACCAATAGAAAATAAAATCAAGCCAAGTTCTGAAATGTACTTTACTTTTTTGACATCAACTCTTGCCCTTTTTCAGCTTCATTTCCATCCAAAAGTTTTTCCTAACTACAAACAAGAAGGAAATAGACATCTGAATGCCTGCAGAAACTAAAATTATTGCATACATTATTGGTTTTCTATGTATCTTTATTGAGTCACTTGAAATGTTGTAATTACATATATTTCCTGCTTTCATAAAACGTTGGTGAAAGGTTTGGTTACTATGGTCCTTTATAGCTCTAGAAGAACTGGCAAGTGGAAAGAGGAAAGTAAATTTCCATTCAATTCAAAGAAAACAGAGTATGTTCATTTCCACTTGCAGAATCCACTCTCTATCAGGCTCTACAGACATTTCTGTGTGACCTTATGCAGTACAGCATCTGGGCACAACATTTTCATCTTATTACTTTCTTTTTCAGTGAAGATATTACTACCTTATAAAGATCAGGAAAAACTGGACATGGGGTGAGAAGTTTGAGAAAAAATGTTTGATTAGACAGTTAATACCATTCTCCTCAGAGTGTGCTCATGTCCCTGTGTTTTACAATTTATGATTTCTCTGTTGTTTCAAATCTCACACACACTCATAAGTATCCTAAATCTTTCTTCAAAACCATCAATTTTGGTCAGGCATCTAAGCAACTTGATTATTTTTCTACATTACTTCACAAAGCAAGTTTTGTTAAAAATATTTATGCTGAAATTCTAAAAATATTTCAGTGGGAAACAAGATTTAGCTTGAATATTTGAAAATGAGTGAATCTCTAATCAAACAGATTTCCCATGTCTAACAAGAATTAGTTTGCTAACACTGCTTTCAAAAATATTTACTAGAGGCTTGTAAGAAAAAGAAAAAAACCATTTATTTCTCCTCTTCACTGCCCAAGTGTCATTGGAGTCATCCCACCACACAAGACGTACAAACTCAGCATTTTCAATTACTTCATATGGATGATGCAGTTTAGTAACTAAAAATACTATGACCCTTAGCAGACAAAATAAAATTCTTCTGGGAAATAGATGTGGGGGGCAGCGTTTTAAAACTTCTTCACATGACACAAATTGTTAATAAGAGGGTTACTAACAACAGTATTAGAACCCTTTAATTATAAATACCCAATTATCAGGATGCTATTTGCAATACACTTGCATCTGGCAAGCTAGACAGGACTGGAGTTTTTTTGGAATATATTGACAGGTGTGATTTTGAGGGGGGCAGCTACCTTCACTGGCTTGAAGAGGACACTAGAGCATATATAACTAATGAAGCATACACCATCAGGCAAAAGAAAAACCTCCAAAGGCTTGAAAGGAGGAGGAAAGTAAGGAAACATGTCCCATCGTCCTTCCAGGCTTCTGGAATGTGGGCAGATCATAGTAAAAGTTTAAGCAGCAGGAAGATTAAAGGAAAACTGTTAAAGCCAAAAAGAACACTCACATCATCTGGCGTAAGTCAGTCGTGCCTCTGCAGACTTCAGTGGAGATACACTGATTTACACCAGTTGATGTTTTGGCCCGACGGCTTCCCAGAAGATACTATCGATTAAATGTGTGTTCTATTCCGATTAAAGGCTTCTCTTGCCATCACAGCACATCTTGCCCCAGCTGGAAGCCACTCTGGCATTTTTCTTTTTGCTAGAAAGCACCCTATAGGCAAATTCCAAAATCATGATAATAATAATTAAAAAAAAAGAAGTCTGCATAAATTGTCAACTACTGTTTGTTATTATTTATCATTTTTTGGCACATACAGACATGCCACGCACTTTACAGAAAATACTTTAATGACAATTCCCTTCCCTGCAGAGCTTAAAAGACAAGGGCTAGTCCATTCTGCAAACACAGGGCACTGCTTTACCAAAAATCATTCCAAGTACTTCAGCGGCATTCCTCACAACAAAAAGACTATGCTTATTATGCATGCTGGTAATTTCAGGTCTTAAGTGGTGAAGATGGCAAACAAGAGAGGATAAAAGACAAAGATATTTTATAGAGAAATGTTTCAGATGCACTACATTTGTAAACCTTTCTGAACCTGAAAATTTTTCTGTCTATTTCATGTACCTCGTTTTCACAAAAAAACGCAAACAAACCCAAGTCAACCAACCAAAAAACCAAAAGCCCCACCCAGAAAAACCCAACCCAACAAGTTGAAGTTTGTAATTTTTCAAATACATGATGCTTAGCATATGGTTTCCACTGTGATACATTATTAACAAAGCAATCCTTAGCATCAGATTTAATAAAAAAGTGGAATTGGGAATTGTGGTAACAGTTCTGGAAGGGTAACACCCATATGATTTCAAGCATGAACACCCAGCCCTACACAGAGTAGTACAGCTGCAGACCCTGACAAGACCTTTGCCCAGCCTTCAAAGTGAAAAGTGGAACATGGGGCCAACTGTGGAACTGAGAAAACTATCAGGTTGGAGGAGGGCTGCAGGGTAAAAAAAGTAATAAGTTATAATGCTTAACAATGAAGACCACTTTTAACGTCACATGCTCAGTATCAGAAAGCCACTATTGTAATTTCAGAGCATCCAAAAAGGAGGAGTGACCTATAAACTCAATTAAAAAGCATTTCTAGAAATACTTGACAATGTGAAGGCACAGTATCTTTTCAAATATTACTTGGAACCAGCAAGTATTTCGTTTTAATGAATAGGGCAGATCCATACTGCCAAGGAGTGATCAAAACTAACATGTTTGTTATACAGTGGATTTATACGTAAAGGCACATTCCCTTCTTTGCCCATTCTCTGAGCCATAGGTTTTTCATGGTAGTATTTCATTACTACCTCAGGTTGGGTCATTCACTTTGACAAAAGCTAACACTTTAATAACTTCTGGTGTGACTGTGATATGGCTGGAGACACAAAGTTTAAAAAAAAAAAGTTAGACTTCTTCATTTGTACAAGGCTTTTAGGAAAGTGCTATCATTTAGCTATTGTTACTTTTAAGACATAGGTAGTATCTTGTTAGCTTTCACTAGTCTCAAAGGAATGAATTGTGCAAAGAAAGCCACAAGAAACAAAATCTGTGATGACAATTAACATTCATGTATTCATTTTCAAAAACACAATCTTGACCATTAAGAAGAGCATTTCCAAACTTATCAGTTCAGCACACAGCAGTGTATTTCCATCACAGTCACAAGATTTGAAACACATTATTATTAGGTGCTTTAGCAAACTCTTAACAGCTGCTGAGAACATGAGCATTTCTACAGCTTTTGGCAAGATCTAGCAGGTTTGAAAATCAGGAAGATGATATCCGGTAATGATATTTTTAGGATCAAACCTTTCGAACAAAAAAGTCATAAACTAAGCAATCATACATGCAATTTGCAGTTAAACTGTCAATTGCACTACTCTGCCTCTTCTTCTGTAGTTACATATTATGCTGTAATCTTTTAGTTTGACAAGGGGAAAAGTTGGTATGATTACCAGAGGTACTCAAAGAACTTTAAAACTCCCACTGTGAAACAGCTGTTTACCAATGTGCATATTTCCGAAACTGTATTTGCTGCTCTTTAAATGTTACTTATTTCAAATTGAAATTGATGGAATGATTTTTTCACTTCCATCCTAAATGCTTTACAAGAGTTACAAAGTGTTTTAATTTGTTATATTGGCTATATTGGCTTACCGAATATAAGTAAAATTGTTTCCTCTTTTGAAGTGTTTGATAAAGATTAATTTGAAGGATCCAGTGTCCTACATACATCCATTACTACAGAAAAACTTTTAAAAAATTACACTGCTAGCAATAGAATCCAAGAGAACACTTCAGGTTTAGAAATACTGTCAGATAATCTTTTTGGCTCTTATTTGTCTGAAAGAAATAACATGTTTAGAGGAGAGAGGTATATTTTGCAAATTCTTATACTCCATCTGGAACTAGCATTTAATATTTACCAATCAGTGCAAAAGAGAGTTCATCTGAACATGAGAGCTAGGGACTCCACTTAATTTGTCATCCATGATTATCACTTGGAAGTCACTGAGTTTATTAAAGACAACTACTGCGTGATAAGAACAGTAGAGACACTGTTAACCATGTCATTTAAATTGCTTGAGCTGGCATCATGCCCAAGTCCTTCAGATCTGTATATCAACACACTTGTTCCTGGCAAGGACTCAGTTAAGGGGGGAGATGAGGAACTCCTTCCACACTGAGTGTGCTGTACAGATTTCTACAATAATTCATGAGAATAAGCAGTATTACTTAGTCTCTGTATTTTTGATTCCTAGACAAGAGAATGACAAAACAATGACAAACAAATAAAAGATTCTGCTCTTACAAAAAAACAAAAAAAACAAAAAAAAAAAAAAAAAAAAGGGGAGGAAAACATTTTTCCAATTTTCATTTAAAATTACTTGAATTTGCATTTTACAAGCGTATTTTACTTGTAACTGCGATGCTGACAAATTAACAAAGACAATCACTTGCTCTGCCAAATTTTATTGTCCCATATCTCTCCCACCCTTGCCTCTTTCACAGAATCTCCTGCTTTCACTTCATTAAGCCTGTAGGAAGGAGAAAACCTCTGGTGGCTGGACATAGTTTATCTTCAAAACTAGTAAGAGTAACTTTATTGCACTTCTGGCAAGAACCACACCACAAAACAACACCACCACATTTGGAAAAGATGCAATTAAGAAGATACAAGGATAATTTTTCCCCCAATTCATACCAAAATAAATACTAACATCTTTGTTGGAAACAACCTACATGTTAAGTTAGGCGTATTACTTCCACTGTAGAAAACAGAACAGAAACTTTTTCATTGTACTTTTCATCTTGTGTTTTCCTAAGCTATGTCCTGATTAAGAAAAGAAAGGCTACCCCATTTTTGGAAGGGAGGAATTCATTAGCTTAACAAGCATCTCAGTGTGCAAAAGCAGCTGATCTCTTTGCTGAAAAACCCTGTGCTTCCCAACATGCACACCGTGTCCAGCAACAACTCGAGGGTCTCCTATTTATCAGTTCCCAGCACGAGTGTGGTGGCTCTGTGGGCCTGAGCAAACACCCAGGTACTCACAGTACACGTGGGCAGGGTGTAAGTGCTGGGGAAGAGGCTCTCTTACCTTCCACAAACTGTCCTTTGCCGTCTTCAAGTGAAGATCTGGAAACACAAATGCAAACCCCCTGAAGTAAGAGCACAAGCAGCAGCCAGCCACACTTCTCTGCCGTTCCCCCCCCTCCCCCCCCGCCCCCCCGACCCCTTTCTCACCGCTTGCACTGCAAACAGCAACTTTCCCGTGGCATTTATTTTTTACTGGTGAGCCATAAAATCGCCTGCTTGTCCAATTAATGCAAGCATCGTTATTTTCATTTACCTTTCACCATCTCCAGGGAAAGAAGAAGGGGAGGGAAGAAGGAAAGAAGAGGGGAGGGAAACAGGAAAGCAAATGCATAAGAGAAGCTTCAGAAACGTGAGTTTCAACTCATTTATGAGCCTAGATAAAGGTTAATAGTTAAAGTCCTTCCTCTCCCTCCCACCCTCACGATTATTGATGCCCTTCAAGAAATGAAATATTTTTTGTTCTCATTTACCAGAGGCTAGACAAACTGTCAACATCTCCACTTTATTTACGGGTTGAGCAAGAGCAGTTCCTCAAACATCAACATTTTTTACGTTAATCCTGGAGAGAATCTACTTCTCTAAAACTACAAAATTTGCCAACTTCTGTAGTATTTATTTTTAACGAAGGAGAGCAAGAACCTTGAGCGATCCTCCGCCGAGGAGGGGAAGGGGGAAAGTGCAGCTCCACTCTCCCAACTTTAAAGCGCTTTCTCTCTCCTTCCCACACCACTCAGTCCCTGATCACTCTCCATCCCACCAGCCCCTTCCACCCCCAAAATTCTCCCCTCCCGATCGCCCACCTGCTCCACGTCCAGTGGGATTTCAAGGGAGGAAACAAAATTTGCCAAGTGGTTCCTTTTGGGCGACTTCTTCAACCCGTCTGGAGATTTAAACCTGAAAAACAAACACCTCTATTGAATGCAAACTAAGCTTTGGGGGTTGCCGAGTTAATTCCTCGGCAGACAGCTACTCTCAGTGTCTGGTTACACAAACATACCTACAGACAGGTTGGAGGGGAGTCCCTTAGAAACCAAGGAGAGGCGGGGGGAGGAAATAAAATCAAAACAGGCAGAAAGGTTGGAGTGGGCGACTCGGGAGGGCAGCGGGATAAGTAGGCTGGAGAGAGGAATGATACGCAGCTGGAGACAGGTTTAATACTCGGCAGGAACAGGGAGACTCAAAGCAAGGACCAATGCGGGCACTGTCTGAGACCCAGAGGTCTCGACTGGGGATGGGGGGGAAGGGAGGGGGTGTCCCTTTGGGTGGCGGCGATAACGAGTTTTTACAGACAGCCTAAATAAAACAAAGGAAGGCACCAACCCGGCCGGCCGCGGAGGTGCGGGCGAGGAGCGGGCTGCTCCAGGGGTGGGTGGCTCCGCGCCCTCCTCGCCCACCGGCAGTGCCGCCCCGCCCGTGCCCCGCCGGCCCTCGCCGCTTACCTGCCGCTGCCGCCGGGCCCTCGCACCATCGCGCCGGGCGGGCACAAAGGGGCGGCGGGGCAGGGCCGCGCCGGGAGCCCCGGGAGGCGCGGTGCTTTAAGAGTAGCGGTGGGAGCACTGACAGCCACGGCGAGCGGGGAAATTGGAAAAAAAAAATTAGTGAAAAGAGAAAAAAAGAGGTGGAGAGACGACCACCCTAATAAACCGCCGTGATCATGCCGGGGAGGCGAGTCCCTCCTCCCGGGGGCAGCGCTGCGGGGCGCGCTCCTGCCCTGCCTGAGGGGGACGCGGCGGAGGGGAGGGAAGGAGGGGCAGCTGCCCTGCCCAGCCCGGCCCGGCCCGGCCTCCAGAGACGGGCTGGAGTGCGGCTGCGGAGGGAGATGCCGGCGGTGCGGGATGCGGGAGGGGAGGGGAGGCGGCGCGGGGCGCCCCTGCCGCGGCGGGCGGGGAGGGGGCACCGCAGCCCTCAGAAATCATCCACACACCCCTCCGCCTCCCGTGGCTCGCCCCCCGTGCTGCCGGGCTGCTTCCCGACTGTCACATGGCTCCGGCCGCCACCCCCAAAAGGGTTTCGGGAGTCGCTTCACTTTCACTTTGGCCCCGCCAAGGGGCCCCGGGGGCCGCGGCTCTTGGCAGGAGCCCTCGCAGCGAGGGGCTCAGCCGCTGCCCCGCGCCTTCCCCGGCTCCCGAGGGGGATGAGGGGCAGAGCTCAGCCCCCTCCGCATCCCTTGTCGGGGTGCGGGGCCGCCCTCGGGCCCGTTGCAGCGGGGTGTTGTCAGGAGCGGCTCTGCTCGTGTCAGCCTTCCTTTCACGTTTTAAGTAGGAAAAAAAGGAGAATGATAAAAATATAGCCGGATCCGTGGGAGCTCCGAGCTGGGGAATTGCACGCAGCGCTGCAGCAGGGGGGTGTGGCAGGGGACTGGTAGGAGTGGGGCACTTGAGAGCCGCAGACAAGGACTCTTGCTCTGTTTTCTGGTGGGACTGATTTCGTATGTGCCCCACCCCGCCCAACTTGCTTGATTCTTTATGTCAGTCTGTCTAAAGGGGTTGGTGAAAATCCCACTGGAGAGCCAGCACCATGCCTTGCACAGGGAGGGTCTCCTTGAGCAATCTTCAGCATCTGGCACGGTGGCATGGAGGTGCTGCTGCGGGGCCTTTCCATGCTTCCCACGGAACACTGTGCACCTACAGTTATGGGCACAGACTGCTCAATACCCCATCAACATCAAGTCCAGTGTCCCACAGTGAACATCAGGGATGGATCTGGTCCAGCAGCACTATTTTTGTGCTCAGAATAAACATTTACAGGATGGGAGGCATGTTCCGTATAAGTACGTCAGATGCTGTTGCATCCCTGCTTCATTTTGAAAAGCAATTAAAAAGAAGCTGGGAGCTACAACTTCTGTCTTGCTGCCCTCTACTACTGTAGGCACCCTGCTGTTATGGATATGGCCCTATTGTAGGAAGTATGAGATTTTCCATGAGTGTCTCTGGTCTTAATGTTGATGCCATTGAGGGGAGAGAGCCAGAAAAGAGCAGTAGCCTCCTCCAGAGAAGCTGTCCAGAGAAGCTCCTGTGAAGTGCCCATCACCTGCCCCACGCTTGTGGGCAGGTGCTCATTAAACACATAACGGAACTTGTAGCTCCCAATGCTCCCAAAAGACACAGCAGCACTTACTTCACTCATTATGGCTACACGTGCCCTGTACAGAGACAACCTTGTCCTGAGTGAGTCAACTGGCATTATGTCCTTGCTTTTATGTAAGCTCTTTCGCTCTGGCCTTCTCTCAACAGTCATCAAACATGTCACAACACATGTTCATAATTTTTAATGAGCTGGCCTGTAACCACCTTCACCCAAGCCCTTGTCACATGCACAGCAGCAATCCCTTGGTTTTCTTGAAGCTTGGCTGATGTTGGTGCCAACAATCAGGCTGCACACACTGTGAAACACTAGCACATGCTTCTGCTTGGTTCCTCTGCATCTCTGCCTGCTCTCCCCAAATGTCTGACATGTTTTACTCAGCATGAACAAGCAAAATATAATTACAGTGGGGTTTGGTTTGGGGTTTTTATTTTCAGTGCACAACTAGATAAAAGATTACCACACAGAATATGCATTCCAGTGACAACAAACAAAGTCCCAGCACCACACATTTTAGTATTCTGCTGTGAGGTTTCTGGTTCTGAACTGCAACCGTTAGCTTTGAGATTCACTGTTAAATGGAACAAAGACAACCGTGACGTTTGTGTTTGCATTTCTTCTTTTTTTTAGTGCTTATCATAAGGCAACAACAAGCACTAATAAATCAGACTGTGAACAAATGCTCTCTAAAACCACCATTTCATGGCCTGCTCTTCTGAGTATTTGCTAACTTGAAAATTAAATCGCCATTTGAAACTATTCTATATTCCATAATATTCATTATCTTTCCTCATTTTTCAATTACAATGCTGAATTTGACCCCTTTTATCCATGCTTTTTTCTGCTGCAAACTGCCATGAAGTCAAGAGCACTTGAGAACAAGCTACTGCTAACTGGCAAAATATGGCAGAATCTGTCCCCAGTTACATAGTTCCATCCTCTCACCCTGCCTCCAGTGACAGCATGCTCACTACTCAGGAACAATGGCCTGAAGTTAAGAAAGAAAACATTTTACAATAAGTGAAATACAGGGAAACAATAGCCTAATTTACCAAATAAGAATAGTGAGATATCACCCCTGAAAAGAGTAATCCAGATAAAAGAGGAGAGAGTGAAGAGATGATCAGGCAGTCATTCAGGCCTATCTTCTGATGCTGCCCAAAGATTAAATCTGTCCTAACAAAGCAGAATAATGTTATATTACTTCTCCTTCCCTTCCCCCCAACCCACTACTACATTTTTATCAAGCTCTTTTACCTTTGGATGCTTGGAAAACAAAAGGAAAAGGGCAGAAAACAGAGAAAGTGAGAGGATGGAATATTACTTTTTTTTTTTTAATTTAAAAAGAGGCACGAATTTATTTAGATGTTGTCACACTTTCATCACAGGACATTTTAATTTAAATATGTGCAATTAAACGAACATCAGTTGTACTGACAAAAGGCTAGAATTAAGAGAATATCAAGTTAAGTTTCCATCAAGTGTCCATGACGTTTTAAGTAAATTGGGTGACTTTGTTTCTTGGCTTTTTTCAACATCAAAGAAGTGGTCTCAAACAAGTGAAACTCGTTTTTAAAATCAACTGACTAAAAGGCTTTCCATCCTCTAAATTACAGGGAGGAGTGCTGCCCAGCAGAAAAAAAATTTCAATAATCAATAGCAGAATAATCTGAGGGAACCAACCTGCATTTGCATGTCAAGGTACGCAGAGAACGTCTGCCAGGGTGCTGAGGTATGAAGCGAGGAATGAACAAACTCAAAACTATCCCTTTATGTAACTTTCACAATATTCAAATTTACCAACATTTGTAAGCAAAAAAACAGGAGGAAAGAATAAATTAAAATGTATACCTGGCACACATTTTTGTTTACAAACACTTGAAAACTCTGTTTGTGATGTAAGTAGTTCTGTGGTTATTTATGTTAATGGTATGCATGAGTCTAAATGGCATCCTGTTCTGAAAAAAGAGCTGAAGGAAAAGTGCTTTGGGGCAGTCTGCACCCTTTTTTGGCCTTCAGCAGTAATGACAACTGAAATGGAGAAAATGTGACAAAAGTGTGGTGCTGTGTGAGGTGGGTTGGCTGGATTAAATACTGTGTGGAATGGTAGTCTTCCACAATGGGAATTAGGAAGAGCTTTCTCTTCCTGAACTAGATGGACTTCCTATAAGCTTGGGCAGGATATTGTGCTTTACTTTTTCTATACAAGGTGAATAATATTTCTCTGTAAAGCAGTACACTGTGTCCCAGTGATTGTAAGCATGGTTGCTTTCATGTTCGTAATCTGCTTCAGGAATCCCACATTGAAAGTATTTGATTCAAGGTGACTGAGTGTGGTTAGGAAATTTCAGTCAGCAGAGGAATCACTTTGAAGCTCAGTCTCTACTGAGGGAGAAATTACTGTATTAGAATCCTGAAAATTTGCTGCTTATTTTTCTTCTAAGCTTCAAATAGCTTGAATTTACTGATGCTATTTTCTTTCAGGGTAAGACTCCCCCTGCTCTTTTTTCCTCTTGCCTGGAAAAGATGGATGTTTGGAAGGGCAAAGAAGTATTGTTCCAAGTCTGTACAGGCAGTTGATGAGTATCAGTGGTTGCTCTCAGGTTTATGTAATTTGAGATTTTTTTTTAATTTGTTGAATCACTGTATTTGTCCAGAGTACTTAGAAGACTGGATATGCAAGCACTATCTGATAGTGTGCAAGCTGCCCAGATGTGGTAAATTAAAATTATTCTTACTAAACATTCAATAACAAAAATAAGGGTGGAACTTTTCTCTTTGTAGTTTTAAAGAAACTTTACATTTCATGCTTGCACTCTTTTCTGGTTCCACTAAAACCAAATTCAAGTCCCAAAATTAGTATACAAATATAAAGATTTCCTGTAGTGATTACTTGAATTGGAAGGGAAAGTCAAACTGACTCTGCCACATGTGAAGACCCAGACAAATGTTTGTTATTATTATTTGAATAGGGTGAAGAGGTAACAGTTTATACATTCCACCTTATTATTTAGGCAGTGAGTTTAATGTTTTCAAAAGCTTCCCAGTCCCATCTTCAAAAATCTTAATCTTAATAGATTAATATTATTAAGATTCTATTATATAACTTAATATTTTTCTGACACTAAAATGAGGTAGCCTAATTCACATAGACACCATAATAACATGAAGAAAAGGATATAACTTTATGTGATTTTTTCTACTTAATATTTTAGTGTCATATTCAGTACTTCTGTTCTGTGAACTTGCTTCTAGGAAGCCTGACTAAAAGCTGTCTAGGAAAGGAAACTGCCTCCAGGAGAGATTTAAAAACATGGTAATGGTCATTCTAACTCAATCCAAGGTGTATTCAGTCTCAAATTATGACTACTAGTGGCTACTTCTGGAGAAGATGCAAAAAATGCCAAAATAACATTTCTAGATTAGTCATGTTTCCTCCTAAACATTGCTTAAGAAATGAAGATTTGTTTTGCTTCCAAATGTGATAATATAAAAATATTACTATTTTAATTTGGAGTATTATCCATTTACATTTTTGTCTTTTAATTCCATCAAGACCTTGCTTTTAATGGCATCTGATGACAGTGTTCCACAAGTTAACTCTCCCTTGTGCAGAAAATTCCTAAGATCTCTTTTCCATTTCCTCTTGTCTTGTTTATGTATTACTCATACAAGTCATGAGGGCCAAGAAGTTCCTAATCTATGTTCTATTACACCCATTTTATTTTACACATCGGTGTTACTCATTTTACCCTCTGATTATCCCATATTCCCCAAAGCAGCCAGTGGTCTTTTCAAACTTCAGTTTTGTGTAGATCACTGACAATTCGTCGTGCTTTTCCCTGAGCCATTATATTTTGCTCTTTTCTTTTTGAGATCTTATTTCTGGCAGGGGCTTCCCGCTGATCTACATGATGACAAAGCTTATGTAAATCTTTCTCCCACGCCTGCCTCCCCTTTCCATTGCTATCCAATATTTAATTAGCTTCCTTTACTGTTGCTGCCCTTTGACCAGAGGTTTTCACTCTGTATTATCCACAGTGATGTCCAGATTTCCATCCTGAGTCACTAGAACAAATTGAGAAGCAAATCAGTGAATGTGTTGTTCAGATCTTATATCTGTTTAACATTTCCCAAGCTGCTACCCATTCTCATGACTTCCCTGAGCCTCTCTGAAATTCCTCTCGGTTTGACAAGCTTTTGGCCAAAGTAACCACTTGCACCAGTTAAGAGGGACACCGCTTAGCTGAGTTGCACTTATCCCCCTTTTGCCTGCCAGATTGTGGGCAGGCTGGGGTTACTCAACCGAGTTTATGAAAGAAAGTGAAGGAGAGCTGGATGCTTGGGCCATCTTTGTGTCAAAGGGCCAAACTTTCATCTCCTGATTATGTTCTTCCTCGTTAAAGGAAGGTCCCTCGTGCCTCCTCAGTGGAATGGGATTGTAGAAGCAGTGCATTTGCAGCCTTTTGTGCTGTTTGTTTGAATCTGCTTATCAGCAGATAGACCACGGCTTTTGGAAACAAGACTTTTTTTAGCAGAGGGCGCACCAAAGCAGAATCTTTTACTTGTTCAAAAATGGCCTTAAATATCAGAAATACTAGAAGTGATTAAACAACTCTTTTCCCCTTCTTTATTTGGATATATCTACTACAGGCACAGGAGAGAGCCCTTTTCCTCTGGATTAGTGTTAAAGTGAGAGACATGGTTAAAAGGCTAATAAAAAATCAAGGAGTCATAAATACTAAGTGATTTTTAAGTAAATGTGTGTGGGGTTTTTTTCTTCCAAAGGAATGCTCAGCTGTTGGTATTACATTTGACAGCTTGTAAAAAGGTGGGTTTCTGCTGAAGAGCAAGAACAGGTTGAAGAGAGACAAAGGCATGTTCTGAGATAAAGAAACCGAGAGGTATCTGCTCCACAGATTGAAGGTGTTGCATTACTCTGTGCAATGTCCAGAAAGGGAGAAATCTGCACAGCAAAATGGTCATAAAATACATTTTTGCAAAGAAGACAGGAAATGTTTCTGTCAAAAAACCCAAAAAACCAAAAAACACCCCCACAACCAAAAACAACGCCAAAAAACCAAACCAAAAAAACCCACCAGTCCCTCGGGTGCAGTTTTCCCATCTGGAGAAACAAAGTGAGACAGATCTCTCCCCCCTTTCAAACTACATATCCCAGAACAAGCCCAGTGCCTTGTGGCAGCATTTTCAGAGCCAGTGCACTGTGCCCTGGGCCCCTCTGTGCTGTGGCTGTGGGACATGCTACCAGCCCTGCATGTGCTGGGACAGCTATGGCATCTTAACCAAGACAGGGCAATCGAGCAGACCAGCACTGAGCTTGCTGTAAGACCATGGCTCATCTAAGTATGTAACTCAGAGGTCACTGCGTTACCTCTGAGAAAAAACACTTGCTGTCTCATTCTTCCCTCAGGGTTTATTGCCAGTGTGATTATATTTTCAGGAGTGACAGGGAGGCCCTGAGCTATAAATCTAAGGGAGATAGAGAGTGAGCTGATTATCAGACACCTCCTTCCCCACTCCAAAGTCAATAACCTCAGCATCTCACAAGGTTACTTTCTGGAGGAAAACAATCTCTCAGCCAGGCTCTGTCTGTTTGCATCTGTTGAATTGTATTCATTCTGTCTTCTTAACAGCTGGGAAATCAATAGCTCGACAGCCATGCCAGAGCCCTAACAACACAATCTTTTTTGTACTAGTGAGGAGGAGGCTCAGGTGGCACCAGGATTAGGTGAATTGGGTTTGAAAAGTGAGTTAGGAGGAAAGTGCTTGCTTGAAGGAAGGGGTCTATTCCCCACTTCCAAAATCCAGCATGTATATCTCTTCCCACTGGAAGTGTGGGGGCCTTTGTCTTTGAACCCCCACAAATAATTCTGTGTCGTTTTAATGACCAGGTAGCCACTAGAGACTATGCAAAACTTTACATTTAGGACAATCCAAAGAAGACATCAGCAGCTTCCCGGAATCTCCTTTTCACCCCCGGGGGTTAGTTTATTCACAGAATGTTAGTTTTGCTTTACCCCAATGGCAAGTGGTAAACTCAGCCGATAATAACAAGTCATTTATTTAGCTTCTGAGAAGCTGCTTACAGATGGGAATCTGTTTTTATAAACCGTGTATGGAGGGACACATTTGAAGCAGCGCCGTGAATGGCTCCCAGCGCTGCGGAGCCGGCGAGGAGCGTCAGGGCTCGGCTCTGCTCGGTCACCTCCCGCCTTCGGGCACCGCGACGCCGAGGAACGAGTTAACTCCTGGGAACGAACATAAACCCCGTACCGAGAAACTTCGTGTTTTATCATAAATTCTCGCGCTTTACAATGCACTTTAAAGGGACTTTTTTTTTCTTTCACATAAATCCCCGGGAAGAATAAGAAAAAAAAAAAGGATGCTCGCTCTTCTTCCCGACACCCGCCCGAGCGTTTTTCCCGAGCATCAGGGCTCGTCCCTCCGGTGGCTGATTCATCCCTCAGTGCAGGAACCACCAAGCAGTTCCCTGTTTGCGGTGCGTGCTGCAAAGCGGTCAAAGCCCGAGGCCGTGCCGGTAATCCCGCCGGCGGCTGGTGCAACGGGAAAGAAAAATAGCCTCAGACCCGGCTTGGCGATGGCAAAACCACGCCGGCGAGCGCTCCGCTGCCTGCAGCGCCCAGCAAGGGCCCCACGGCCGGTGGGCAACGGGCCGGGCGCGGGTGACAGGGGCGGCCGGGGCGGCGGCGCTCCCCGGTCCCTGCGCCCCACCTGCGAGACGCGCCCCGGTGCTGCAGCGGCGCGGAGGGGAGCATCAATTAGCGCCGCGCTAATGACCCCTCAGCTTTCGCACACCTCTGCTTTCAGCAGTCGTCTCCACGGCCCCCATCCGCGGGGGATGCTACTGGCCTGGCCCAGGCCCACCCCACCTGCTGCTCCGCGCACGTGAGCGGCCCCGGCTCTGCCCGCCCGCCACGGGGGCTCTAGCGCTGCAGCGTTTCCCGGGCCAGCGCGGAGCAAGCACGGGAGAGTCTCCACCACCCGACCCTCGGCAGCACCGAGAAAAGCAGGTTATTCCTAGAGTGTGCTCTTTTTCTTATTATTTTTCCTCTTCCCCCCCTCCCCTTTTTTTTTTTTATCCTTATATTTTTTTTTCCTTACGCACACCCAAAGTACTCCAACGAGAGTGCGATTTAAATTTGAGCTCCGCCGTAGTCCTGGCACTATCAAACCACATTCATTTTCACATCCTTCCCAAAATTTTTGCCACGGTTCCCTCGCTGCAGTTTGCGTAAACAGCTTTACTGTGTAATTATCGGGAAACATAAATACACGGAAATAAATAATAGCGCGGCAATCGGAATGAATAACCCAGGGCAGAGCGGGCAAAGGAGAAAAGAAAGTAGAGATTATCTCCCAGAATGTGTGCGGCGTTTTGGGTTTTTTTACCTCGCTCTGCTTGCGGGGAAATTTAATTAAAATAAAGGTATTTTTTTTCCCTTGTTTGATGTATGTTGCTCGCGTAACAGCAACGTCTCGAACAAGAAAAAGCAGACGGATTCGGGCGCCTCTAATTAGAAAGCAACGAATGCCGGCATTTAATAAACATTTGAGTGGCCGGTGGCGCAGAAGGAGCCAGCGGAGGGGCGGCGGTCTCTGAGTGCCGCGGGACCAGCGCCGAAACGGCTCCGCGGGACGGGAATTAGCGCGGTTCTCCCCACCGGGCTGCGGAGCGGAGCGCGGAGTCGCGACGCGGGTAGGGAACCCTGCCCACCTATCGCCTCCCGCTCCCTGCCTGCGCACACTCTCCGCACGGCGCCAGGAGAGCCGGCGGGAGATCCGCGCCGATTTATCCGCGGGGGGATCCAGCCCTCCCATCCCCTGCTCCGGGTTTCTCGGGGGTCTGCCCCGCTGCCCGCCCGGCCACGCACTCTTTCTCTCCCCGGCAAGGCTCCCGTCCTCGCCGCGGGTGGCCGGCGACAGCTCCGCGCACCCCCGCGGCTCCCCGCTCCGGGGCGCGGGGCGGCGAGGACTCGGCAGGGGCCGCGCGGCTGTTGACAGACAGAAAGCCTCCATCTCCCAACCCCTTCTCAATCCATCTTCGTGGGATGGCAGTGGACAGCCCCAACGGGTTAAAGTAAAAGGCTTTGTCACTGTTGAAAAGAGAGAGAAGTGGGGAGAGGTCTGATGCTGAGGAGTACAGATACGGGGTGGGAGGGGAATCACCTGGAGATCAAGCTGTGAGGGGAGGTAAATATGCATCCCTCCATCCATGCAACCATTCCACGGCCACCCCCCAGTGCTGCACACCTGTGCACCCACAGCAGTGTTGTGAAGTTGGGACCCACCTGGGGAAGGTGCAGCGCGGCCGCAGGTGTGTGGTGCAGAACAGCGTGGAGCCGTGTAGACCAGGGAGGAGAGCTAAGCGCAGTCAGCGTGGGGGTGAGGGTCTTGACCTGCCTGTACACCCCCAGCACCAGTGGCCTTCATGGATGGAGCGTAGGGGGTTCACCTCCGTGGGTTGAGACCAGGCTGGGTGCAGTTTCCTCTGGCAACAGAACCGTGGACGGTGTGAGGAGCTGGCAAGGGAAGGGTTGCCCGGCTTGAATTACACTGGTTTTGCTAGTCCAGCAGAAGGGACTGCAGCAAGTGGGGAAACGAGAGCCAGCTGAGCCCTCCTGCCAGCCTCATCGGGGCTGAACTTGAGGTCAGTGGAGCGCAAAGCTCCTCCAGGGAAGGAGGAAACAAATGTTCATGGATCGGGTATCGACAAACTTGAACAAGTGGGAGGGAGAGGAGGAGAAGGGACAGTCAGAGCTGCCTTCATAAAACTGTAAACAGTGATGTTGGGACAGAGTTGAAAGGAAATTGCCTGGCAGCTGCTTGGAGTTTCCCTATGATGTGCTTGCCCTAGTGAGAGAGGAGAGAGCCCTTTACGGGAAACGTGAAGTCCCCCCACGCCCAGGAACTGCATCCTGTGGCAGAGGCTGGCCATCCCCTGGCAGGTTCCCCTCCGGGTTACGGTCAGGCTGGTGGGGGAAAGCTGGAGAGAAAAAAATCTCCTCACTGCTGATTAAGGCCTTCGCACGGGGACACAATGCACTCCAGTGTCCCGGCCCTGGCAGCTCCTCCTCCTGCCAGGCAAAAGGTGACTGCCCCTTCCACAGGCCACCTCTCTGTTCAGGTACTTATTAAATTGGCCCAGTCTGCTGGCAAGGAGAGAACTTCCCATTGATTTTTACAAACTGTGAAACCTTAAGCCTGTATCAGGTGATGAGAGAGAGGGGGAGATCAGGGCGTTTCAGCACTTGCAAATCTCTTCATTTCATCACTTTAAAAAGGAATTTTTATCTCCAACCATATTGAAGATAAATGATCT
Source organism: Orthonyx spaldingii (assembly GCA_013397795.1). Lineage (NCBI taxonomy): Eukaryota > Metazoa > Chordata > Aves > Passeriformes > Orthonychidae > Orthonyx > Orthonyx spaldingii. The sequence continues at coordinate 1,055,135 of VZTJ01006358.1, read as the reverse complement.
ATTAATAACAATAAAAGAGAGTTCGAAGCAGAGAGACCCAGGTATTCAGTTTTTTTATAATGGACTTCTGGTTTAGGATTGATTTTCTGAACAATGCTTCAGCAATGGTTTTTCATAAGATACAATATTTGATTTTTCCACAAGATATCAAGAACAGATGCATCTAAGTAAACAGATACATGTAAGTACAGACTCTCGCAGAAGGCAGTGCTCATTTTGTCCATGTGAACTTCGCGAATGATTTATTTTTGTAGCCCTTAAGCATAATAATAATAATAATAGAACATATGTGTCCATTTTATTGCCATATTTCCAAAGTTCATACAACTCAGCAAGCAATGAGCATTTTTGTTTCAAGCTGGGCCTTAGACCATATACTTTATTAAAAAGAGAATTCCACAAAACCCAGACCTGGTAAAACTGTGTACAAAGGGCCAGGGAGCCGCTTTATTACAATAGTTGCGCCTAACATGCATGAAGGTTCAGAACTGTCTCCATTCTTACTTACCTTACCAGCAGGCCGGGGACATCCCAAGCCAAAGCTGTATAATCATTCCATTATAAACCACACATTTCCCAGTTGTAAATAGTCATGGTAAAAAATGTATTTGTTGCTTAAGTTTGGAGTGGAGAGTCTCAAGCAGGACATTTTTTCCCCTCTGTAAGATTTTGAAATGAGACAATTTGGTAAATTGTTTGGGTTTGGAAAGAGTAGAAGAGGGTATTATAAATTTATTTCCCAGGTTTTAATACTTAGAAGGAGTCTGTTTTTTAAGAGTGATCTTCAATCATTTGAGAAAGAACTTGAACCTATGCATTAAAGGTTAAGGGGAATTTATGATGAAGTTCAGCAGAAATGGGAGAGAGCTCAAAGTCTTTCCTGACAGTTATATGTGGTATATAGGCTATGCATTGTAGGTAAAACATAGCTGAAGTTCCAGAAGTCAGTTTGGGAATATAAGGGCAGCGTGAGTGAAAAATTATGATGAGATAAATACTTCAGTGTGATACATTTATACTGCATATAATGCTCCCAAGGATCCAGTTCTGTATCATCTTGTATACATGAGAACTCTTCTTAATTTGTCAGTGAAACCTGGGATGCAGGATGTGGTAACAAACAGCCAAACAATGTAATAAGTTATTGGGGGGAAGTTAATTTTGTTATCATTCTTGATGTGATTAGCTAAAGCTTGCACTTTGTAGTCCAAGGACCTCCCCACATCTAAGGGTCTTGTGCATCACTTCTAGAAATGGCTCTCAGAATGTGATCAGAGCAAAGGCACACAGGTCCAAAGATTTTGCAGCTGGATGTAGTGATCCTGGAAATATTTTGGAATGTGGCTCTTTTTCCCACCTCTGATTTTATTTTTGCCATAAAGACATAGGTATTAGACACACTGAGTGGCAGGATACAGTGAAACTCTAGATATAAAAAAGCAAAAATACAGGTGTAGAAGATGGGGACAAAAGAAAGGGTAGAAAGGAGAAAATTGCCAGGACACTACATACTAGACTGACTGACTGAATTAAGGATGCAGCTAGTGAAACTTTAGGAAAGGTCAGTCAAAGAAAGAGTCCTTAGACTCATGTCTCCATCTGTACTCTATGCACAACTATCTACCTACTTGTGGGACTCTGTCTACATTAACAACTTAAGTTTCTGAGCCCTAGGCTGGCAGCAGGCTGGAATTTCTCCCTTCACCATGAGCTGGGAAGAGTAACTTCTCTCTCCGTCACAGAATTGTGGTGAAAGCTGGACAGGGGCACTGAGAAAGCAGAGGCAGCCATCCTTCTGCAGCCGGAGATGCATCTAACACACACAATGCTCTGCAGCGTTGGAGAACACTGAACTTGTGCTGGATGAACTGCTATGTCAGCTCCAGAAACATGCTGCAGTTTCGCAGCAGAATGGGTATCAACATGCTCCACCAACACACTGCACATCACTCAGCATACCCACAACACGATGCTGTGAGATCCCTCCAGCATGTTCAAAGCATCAACAGAATGCACACTGAAGACTGCTCTTCAGCTAGGGCCCAGGGCCAGACCCCCTGAGCTCATGCTTGGCATTCACTATCATTATTCTGCTCAGAATGTGATCTGTTAGTGGTGACATGCCTCCTAGGGTGACTCCTAGTTCTACCTCCACGGTAGTGCATGGTGTTGATGAGAGCCGTGTTGAGGCAAATGGACCACAGGTTGAGGGAGAAAGGATGTGTGGACCTGATGGGGGTCAGGTCCCCTCTCTTCGTCAATGCCACCATACCGCAAATATAAAGTCTAAAAAACGTTGTCTGAAAGGAGTAAAGAAGACTGAAGGAAGAGTGGGAAAATGGAGGCAGTTGCAATTCTTCATTTATCCTTAGGTTGACGTTCCCAAGAGCAAGACCACAGTGGCCACAGTTCTGCCAAGAACAGCAGGCAGTTTTAGCTAGCAAGACTCAAATGAAAATTGGCAGTGTGAACAGTTGGACTTGATGATCTTATAGGTCTTTTTCAAACTCAATGATTCTATGAAAATATGGCAGATTCTGTAAACAATTTCTGTAAAGTCTCTTAACTAAAGTAGTGACTGTATTTATTCTTTGTCAGCTGGCCTGGTGCATGTTGTGGTATCTCAAAAGTCTCAGTTTTTGTGGTCCAGGGGTCCCAGAACAAGCAGATTGTATTCCTGGTCCAGCATGGGGATGCTGTGCCTGTTTCTGCAGCCATAATCACCTTGAGCAGCTGAGACACTGCCTCGGGGCATATCATCTGGCCCTATTGAATCTCCTTTTGTCTTTCACATGCTATTCCTGTCCCCTGGCTTGTAAGAACTCCAAGGTGTCACCTTTTAGCAGTGTGAGTGGAGCAGCCCTTCTGCTCCCCTCCTGGCTTCACGCTCAAGATACTGAAACAAATGACAGGAGGAAGATCAGTGGCTGCACTTCAGTGTTGTGTGAAGTACGATGATGGAATGAAATGTGCTGGGGGAAAAAAGAGGAAACACTGTTTAGTTTTCCATGTGCTTTAGTACTACTCAACATCTGCTAGTGATATTTAATTTAACTTCTGAAAGTGTGAGTTTAGGTACTATCAAATGGATGGTTCTGATCCTGGAAACCTCTTAAATGCATAGCCCTGATGTACATTAATTGCTTTCATTTAAGTAAGAAGATTATTCCTTTATCACCAGGTAATTGATTTAAAAGTGTTTCACCGTATGTTTACACTTGATGCAAATTGGTGTGTCCAAGAATTTAATAATTTAATAGATTTAGTCATTTAATAAAATCTGATGGTCATTGCATTGCACTAACACCTGATGACATTTACGCAGTTCTTTCTTGAGGAGGAGCTGCACAACTCGGTTTGTGTGCAGGAAGAACATTTCAGGGATTTTAGCCTCCATTTTTTCACCAAAGGCATTATCATGTGTGAAAGGTAGGCCACTGAGCTGTGCATACACATGTAAGAGCAAATATTCACAATGCACACTTTTTTACTGAATATATCACTGTCATTGTGGCATTGTCCATATATAGGTTTTCTGTATTTTATGGACTTTTTTGTGAAGGTGTCTGTTCATCATCAGCCTGCCCTGGTGTTTTTTACTGTTATTGTCTACCTGGTAGATGCTGGAGTAGATAGCCTCTGAGAAAATAATACAATTTTAGACCAGTTGTGGAGACGAAAAGCTGCCAAGCATCCAAAGTGCCTTTTGAAAACCAAATTCTAAAAAAAGCTTTTTACATTTTCTTCTTATTGAGGCGACCAGCAGGGCAATGCAATAAAATATACTGCATTTAGCCTTGTTGTTGTAAACCAACTTCCATTGATATGCAAGAATGTTTGAGAAGACTTTCATTTGACTTTGCACGTATCTTGGGGTCATTTGCAGTAATAAGCAATCTTAGAGGTAGTCTTTAGCAATAGATTTTAAAAGTGACAAAGTAAAAATGCTCTGTAAGTATATTACCACTGGAAAATTCCTTTCTGACCAAAAGAGTTTATTGCTTTTTCTAGTTTGAGTTCTCATTTATGGTTGATGACATTCACACCTTTAAAAGCAGTTATGTCAGGTTGTCAGTCAATGATATTAAGGATACTTGTGCCTGAAATGCCTTTGGCCTATATTCAGTTTGCAAATAAATTTTATGGTTGCAGAGAAGCATTGTTACTGCTCTAAAAGATACACAATCATGGATTTCAGCTCCTTATACTTTTGCTTAATATAGTGTTTTTCTTCTCTTAGTATGTATGTAAAGGTGACGTAATTTTAAATTTATAGCAGATTTGCTCATGACTATGAATCTTCCTCTAGATGTTCTACATTATTTCTCCAGTGATACTTTAACTATTTGTTAGGTCCAAAAGCAGCATATTTCATACTTGTTACCCTGGAGTTACCAAGCTCTTCAGTGCCTCATAGCAGCTGATAGAGTATTATAATAGAGTTTTATAATATTGAGAGAAGCTGTAGAAACACAATTTCAATTCAGCATAGTGTAACTCCCTTCTACTTGGATGTAAAGGTGCCTACCTCTTTTCCTTGTCCATCATTGCCATCTTCCCTTAAAAATCATTATAAACAACTCTTATTACTTTGTATGATTCCTATTTTTAAATCAACCATCTTCTGTTCCCTCCCCCTCAAATACCGCAAATATGTTACTCAGCCTTTGAGACAATAGCTGTAATTTGGCTATAATTAGAATCTGATCAGAGCAGGGAGAATAGATGAATACCAAAAAAATCATCAGATTCCAGAAATGTGATACCATGGGCCAGATCCCGCTTGCTTCACTAATGAAAGGTGACTTGCATGAGTGAGATGAATATAATTTTAATCAAAAGAAAAAAAAATCTAATAATTTCAGCTGTTACAGAGCCTAAAAAGAAGAAAAAAAAGCTGAGGTCTTTGAGTAAAAAAAGAAAATCTTCAAAGGAGTATAAAGTATTTTGATTTAATCCTGCTAACATCTGCCTGTTTTGAACCCGAAAACAGCCTAATGTTTATCTAATAGTCTTAGTACATTTTGTAATTAAACTAATTAAGGAAAACATCTTAAAGCTTTTCCGTGGAAAAGACTTCGCCCCCTTCTCATTCTCAGAACAGAAACTGAAAATAATCTCTTTTGTTTGCAGGGCAGATAAAATGAATTACCTCTTATACACATATTCTCCAGCAAAACCCTTTTAATATTGGAGACTCAAGAAGCATTTGAGTCCTATCCAGAGGAGGCAGAAATTGCTCTCCCCTGAAACCTTTTTCTACAGAAGGAAAGTTTTTGATCTCAGGAGCTCTGCTTCCCCCCACTCTCGGCTTCCAAAGTCCATAAAAATGCTTCTAAGCAAAATTAGCTTCCAAGTCCATAAAATTGCAATATATCATTTAAATCATGACTTTTATAGCATCCTTTTTTTAGTACTGGAAAGGGGAAACCCATGAAATGGTGTGAAGACATTCTAGGCTTTGAAGATGGTTAGAGATATGATGGCATTTTCAGCACTCCTTCTCATTGCCATGAAATGAAAAGTGCTTAGTTGATTAGCAGGCTGATCCAACAGAGTGAACTACAATTAAAGTCAGTGGTGATTCTGCCAGAGTAAGAACTGCATGAACAGCCATCCAGGGACTTCTTAACTACTTTCTCAGAACTGGAATGAAATCTTTGATTTTTTTTTTTTTCTTCTAGTGCTCCATCTACTTTTCTTCTTTCTTACAGCTACTGCTGCTATACTCTATGAGTTCTGCTATTAAATAATTTATATCACCCTTATATATCTAAATAAAACAACATTTGCAGAGAGCATGGGCTTTTTGGTCTAAAGGTTGCATCTATTTTCACCTTTGAATAGTGCTGAGCCTTTTAAATTCTGTCTCTGCTTCATGAACAAGAAAGTCCAGAATTACTTCGTGTGAGAAATGTGGCTTACTGAAATAGCACATTTTGTGTTAACACCTAGGCAATATTGGTATTAAATGTTACTGATATGAATCATGTATTCAGCTCTCGCTCACATGTGTCTGTGAACAACCAGGACAGTGTGAGTTCTAAAAACACTCATTTTCTGAGACATCTGCAGGTTTGAATGGTGTTAGGAAACTCTGCAAAAGTCTGCTCCCACTGGACCCTCTGACAAAATTTCTGTTGCCTTCATGGGATAAATACATATAACCTATTAATGTGAGCCCATGCCTGTTCATGAGAAGCAGGATTGCCTTGCTCATCTGGGGAGCCTATAGGCTACAAGTCAGGAATTGTGCCATGCCTTTGTTCTCTATAAGAACTGCGCTACTGAGTGGCAAAGACATAGAGGGACCCAGTATTCACCCATTCTGACTTTGAAGGGGAGAGGGTAGGACCCCTAATGAATATCCGTGTCTATTCAATGAATAAATAGTTTGTTTCCCCCAGGAAATAAATAGGTATATTGCATTAAGGGATGCAATGGACTACCTTACCTTTTGAAAACAAGTGTGAAAAATATCAGTTGCTATTTCCAAGATTTTTCAATAATAACCCCAGAGTGTAATGCTGTATCCCCACACACAGTCTGTTCCCTTCCAAAAACACATGGTCATGATCATGATTTCACATCAGAGTGTTTGACATGCACTTGTTTTATACATTGTGCAAGTGAATGGAAATGACACTGTTAACTTTATTACACTTTACAATTTCAATGACCAGATCAGGTGCAAGGGGTGCTGCGAATTGCTCCTGTCAACTTCAGCTGATTTCCTCGGTGTCAGGAGAAGTAAATCAGGTTCAAAATGCTTCTATGTAAATATAATACAAACCAATAAAAAGACCAACAAACCCCTCTCTCTAGCAACAATTTCATGTATTGTTTCAGCCAGAGAAACCACCTACAAGGAGGAACTGAATTTCCAGAGGCTGCCAAATGTCTGTGCTCAGCAGAGACATTTTAATTAGTCAAGAGGAGCCTTTTCACTTGGCCAAAGCAAAACAGGTATTCAAACCAACATTAAAAAAAGATGGGACATTGCAGAGACATCACTGCTCTGGCAATTAGCAGTATTTTGTGCATGCATCTCTCATCTTCACTAATGACACTATTGGTAGTGTAAATGCTTTTTAAGTGGTGTCTGTGAACAGTGAATGTCAGCTAGACTGGAAACAGTTCAGAGTGAAGGAGTGATTTTACTGATCAAGTTCATTGGATAGTGGCATATAAAAGTTTGATGTTTCTCCTTGTATTTGTGGAGTCCTCTCTGCCTTCTTGGCTGTTAAATACATCTCCTGGTTTCTGTTCTTCTTTTCATCTCTCCTTGTGTTTCTAATGTTGTCAAACTGATTAGCCACTAAATTACATTGCATTCAGGTAACAAGATCTTTGTTATTGATTTGCTCTGAAGGCTTTCTTTGACAGACAGACTGACAGAATCCTTCATCCAGGTTAGAGAATAATCTATTTGAAGGATTCTTCCAGATGTCACTACTATAGCAACAGCTTCTATAGTGTTAATGCTGATATTAAATAGGGTTCAGCCCTGCATTACCATCTAGCCATATGGCTCTGTTTTTTTAAACTTGAAAATGAGTTTGCTGCTTCTTCCATAGGGAGAGCCGCCTGTCTGTACCTTCTCAGTATTTCCACTACCGGCTTCTTTATCACTTCCAAAACCAGATTGTAAACCTCTCAGAAGACTATTAAGAATGGACCCAAATTCTTTTTTTCATCTGTAGATCTGATGAGTCTTCCTCAGCAAATTACGGAAATCTGTGAGATTGTATAATTATCTTATTGTTTAACTTGGTACTTCAGACATTTTCTGTTTGCTGTCAGCTGCATTCTTTCCTAGGTAGGCTGACCTGTGTCCATTTCATTTCCTCACATCTCCTATTCACAGGTGTCCCAACTTCCTTTGTCTTCTGATTTCCAGAAACTCCCTAAATTCCCAGGATATCTGATATTCCTAGAGTCCCAGGTCTCCTCCCCCTGCTGGTAGAAATCTTCTGGGTACATCATTTCCCCACCAGACATGGCCATCTTTAGTCCTTTTTTCTCCTTTTGTTTGAAGTATGAAGGATAAGATTTAGCCAGCCTGTGTGTGCTGCGACCCCATTTCATGTATCTCAAATAGACTCACTAAATGCACCACACCATCAGCCCTGAAGATCACCAAGGCCTCCTCTCTAGTCAGACCCCACTCGCCAGACCCCAGCTCACGAAGTGAAGGAAACCCCACCAAACACGACGGGAGCAGCAGAGCTGGTTCAGATGCTGGTATGGAGGGCTGTGAGAGGAGCAGTGGTCAAGGAGCAGGGGAAGGTGGTGTGAGGGAGTTGGGCATGGCATAAACTGGATGGGAGGATGCTGTGTGAGGTTGAGCAGGCAGCCTGGTGTGGATGAGGAAATGCAATTTCTCAGCCAGGCTCCAGGGACACGGACACAAATCCAATGGTGGGAGTCACCCGAGACCATGCTGCAGGATGTACGGAAGGCTTTTTGTTCCCGTAAAGCATTGCCCAATTAGTGAGGTACTTTATGGATAGAGTTAGAAAGGACAGGAAGGATGGTCTTGTAATTATGGGATTCAGTGGCAAATCAGGAAATCTGGGTTTAATAACCAACCGTGACACAGATTTCCTGTGTGACCTTCTCCGGATCACTTACTCATCCTGTGACTCAAGTCCCTGTTTGTAATATGGGGCAACAACACTTATTTTCTCACACCTTTTATCTGTTTTGTCCATTTGGGCAGTTCTTCCATGGGTAAGGAGTTTCCTCCAGCTGCACATAGCACCTTTCCCCAAAGAGGTCACTTTTATTTTGGTTCCCTTCTTAAAAGTGATAATACCTTGCTATTGCTTCAGTTCATACAAATTGTCATGGACCTGGCAAGAATAATCATAGAATCATATAGTCACAAAATCGAAGAATCATAGAATGGTTTGGATTGGAAGAAACTTTAAAGATCATCTAGTTCCAACCCTCTGCCATGGGCAGGGACACCTTCCACTAGATCAGGTTACTCAGAGCCCCATCCAACCTGATCTCGAACACTTCCAGGGATGGGACTTCCACAACTTCTCTGGGCTACCTCTTGCAGTACCTCACAGTAAAAAAATTTCTTCCTGATACCTAATACGCACCTACTTTCTTCCGGTTTAAAGTCATTCCCCCTTGTCCAACCATTACATACCCTTGTAAATATTATCTCTCCATCCTTCTTCTAGGCTTCTTCCAGGTACTGGAAGGCTGCAATCAGGGCACCCCAAAACCTTCTTTTCTCTTTCCCTGAGTAGCTGTTTTGATAATATGCCTCATGACCATTTAGCTTTGAGGAGCCCCTTTTTATTTGAAATAACTGTATTTTTCTCAGAAGAGAAATTCAAGTGCAGTAATAAGAGAGGTGATCCCACTGATATATCACTAAGTAAAATCTGACGTGCAGATATAATGAAAACATGAGGCAGTTTAATAATGAAAAATGTATTGTCCTGAGCTAATGGCTGAAAAATGTTTAGTGAAAGATTACACTGAAGTAAAAAACCACAAGAAAGACATTCAGATAGATTAAACATTGGGAATTCATTTGTATGTCCAGACAATCTATGGTCTGTAATGTACTTTTATGGTACGACAGGATGCAAAGGAATCATTTTTCAAAAGACTTATTATCCTTCTGGTAGGACTTCTGTAGCCTTCATCAAGCACTATGGATCCGACTTTGAAACTCCTATGTATCCCTAGAGTCCTTTGGTGCCATACCACTGAGAGATTCACAGCGGACCAGGAGTCCGAGGCTGCCTGAGGGAGAATGGAAATGCTGGCTACACCCAGGGGGAGAACTGAATATCAGTGAAAGATTTTCTGAGACCAAACTGAATTGACTTGTGGGTGGATCCCTGCATAAAGTAGCACAGTGGAATCGGCCAAGAGAGGCCTGTGCTAGAGTGCTGAAAACGCATTGAAGACATGACCCATAGAGACACCAAACATTGTTTGTTCACTGAAAATCTTGGTTCATCCTCTTTAACCCATCTAGAGGCATTGCACTTTAACTTGATGTACCTCTGGAACTTCAAAAAAGTCTCCAGAGAAAGAGTCTTACTTAACCTCAGCCCTTTTTATCCTCTGAAAACAGGCAGGGAAGGGAAACTCTCAGCCCTCTCACTGGTTCTTTCAGGCTCCCACATGTCTTGGTAGGGCACGTGGATGCCTCCATTAAGCAGGCAGCAGTCTTGGTTGGTTTCATGTGCTCTGAAGACTGAGCATTACACTTTACTGCAGGCTTTCATAAAATGTTCTCTCTGGATGCTTTGCTTCTTTTTTTCGTGCTCCTGACCAGCCTCATTTTGCCAGCTATCCACAGTGCAGGGATGTATAAATTGTTGTTTCACCTGAAGCTGAAGTGTATCTGCTCAGTGCCATTTTTGAGGACAACTTTTCTGCCCTGTCCTTGATCTCTTTTATCCTTCTGTTTCTCTTTCAACTTCTGTCATATCCTTGAGATTTTTTTTCCTTTCCCATCACCAATGACTTAATTTTTAAAAAAACTTTTGCTCAGCAGTACTCAGAGTTGGTTGGATTACAAGGAGGGTAGTACTTTCACAGTATTGGACAGGGTCCAGTGAAGGATAGGGGCCAATGGGACCAGCTCTGGAGAGCTGTGATCTGCTTTTATGGGTAAGAGGAGAGATTTGAGATGCAGGGCCTGTCAATGAGCCTTTTGTCTCGACCCTTCTTTGCCTGAGATAGGGTATGTCAGATCCTGGGCTGGCATGAATCCAGATCTCAGGAGGCCAGGCTGGGAATAGTCTGATGTTCCTCATTTGCTGATTATGGCTTAGAGCCATTTCTTCCCTGCACTGAACATTTCTTTGCACGTTAGCATTATGAACTATTAACTGGTAAACTATCTCTAACAAAGTTGCTGCCCACCACTTAGGCACATCTGTTGCATCTTAACCCACCTGAGTGTCCCAGTCAAAGTCTTTCCACAGTTGGGGCCAGTTTCTTCATGCTTTTGTTGTCTGTCTTTGTGGTTTGGGATTAACTCTTGTCATGCCTTCACATTTTAAAAAAGCAATGTCTTTGCAGGAGTCACGATCTCTAATGCTTTCAAAATGTGCCCACCAACTTTTTATTTGAGGAGCGCAGTAAGCAGTGAAGATGCTTCACATTACCAAATTACTGGGAGCTTTGTAAACAATTTTCTGTACAATTTTCTGCTCTGTTTTCTACTACAGTTTCCCATTGTCTCTTTGCTTTTTAAAATTTGTAAGGTTTATTTTAAGAAAACAGCTCCCAGAGCATAAAAATCAACATAAAATCTTTTAAGAGCTAGTTTACATTGACCAGCTGTCACAGAAACAGAGAAATGTGTGGGATAGTGGTCGACAACATGTGTACAGAGGAAGGTAGGCATTTTGGAGTTGTTAAATCCTATTGCTAAGCCCAGGGCTTAAGAGGCTTCACATTTTTTTGCCCCAGGGTATCATGGTACAGTGAAAGCAAGCTGATGGGCTCCATTAGCATGAATGATAGCTTCCTTCTACACACAAGTCAATTTGCAGGTAGAGTTTTTTCCACACTGTCAAGAGATAAAGAATGCCTTTCTGAAAGTGTCCCAGAGCTGATCTCAGGGTAAGGGAGGATCTCAGTTCAGTCAAAGCAAATGTTTGCTGACATTGTTCAGCTATTGTGGAAACTGTTAACCATTGTTTTCAGCTTGACAAAATTAATAAGTGGATTCCCCAAATCTGAACATTAATCTCTGTCATCACCAGCTTCTCTTCTTTAAACTTCAGGAGTGTTTTTGTTAAATTCTTACTTGAATTTAGTTAATAAAAGGACTTGGGTCCTTCACAAACCTCTATTCACACAATAACTGCTGCATGCATTTTTAGAAACTAGTTTTTTTTAAAGATATGGGTGCTTTTATAAGTTCTCCTTGCGGACTTGTGCTTGCTTCCTTTGCCATTTGGTTCAGTTGGGTCTTTTGCCAGTGATAGAAGTGGGACAAATGGGATAGACTGTAAAAGAAAGCAGTGTATGTGTTAGGCTATGGAAATATAAAGAAGATATTATTAGGGCCAGGCATACAATACTTGAAGGATTAGATCCCAAAACAGCATGGGTGTTACATGAAGCATATTCTAGCTATTAGGCAATACTTGATGTCACTTGATGTTTGCACTTTTAAAGAGAAATTTCACCTGCATGCTCTAATGCATCAGAAGAGTTAAAACACACATAAATTACTGCCTAAAAAGGCCACATGTGAAAACTTTTAAGTGGCAACACTGCTGTAAATATTTATGCTGGAGTTAGGCACCTGCATATAGTGTGCCCACAATTCTTTAACAAGCTGCGATTAGATTAGGTATTATGGAAACAGCAAAAATGTAAAAAAGATAAATTGTAGTGTGACTGATCCAGAAAGTGAGTGGATGTTCAGTGGTGAATTTTCAGCACTTCCCAAGACAGAGAAAAAATAAAAAGGTGGTCTGGGCAGAACAGACCATCCGTTGGTGGCTGATCTCTGCTTGTTTTCCCTCAAAAACTTTCAGGGTCCTGGTGATAGCTTTCTGTTGTTCCTTTCATTGCAGCTCTGCATGGAGCAGTTGAGGGTATTGATTTAAGCAAGGAGAGTTAACAGGGCTCATGATACTATCACTCAGGCTGTCTGCATCCTTCTGTTTCCTGGGGCTTCACCCCCTAGGGCTTAATGTCATTAAAATTGCTGAAAATACTACAAATAACAAGCGTAGCAGCACTTTCCAAAGACTGATGAGATTGCCTGGCAGCTTGTACAGATCAGAGTGAAACTCTGGCCCCATGAAATCAGTGTTAACATCCTGCTAACTTCAAGAAGGTAAGATTTTTACTCTTCATGTGTATCTCTCTGTTAGAGCATGCCACTGTTGCCCCTTCATGCTCTTTCATTCTCCATTTCATTACTGAAAGGAAACCCAGCCCCAGTTCATAAGGTACCAGGAACTAGAAGCGTACAAGGAAATTGGCAGGAACTGACTTTTGGTTTATGGGCAGATGGTCTGCATTTGTAATGAAGCTTTTTACAAGAACCTCCATGGCTTTATAAAAGTTCTGTTCTCTCTCCAAGGACACCATGGCTCTCTCTCATTTATGGGCATGGTGCAGCATGCCTTATTCACCCAGTAATGTTTGCCATAGCCAGACATAACTTTTAATATTAATTTATTTAGGCGAGATAATACAACAAGCTCCACTGTAGCTTACTAAAGAAGGAGAATTCTGATGTACCCCGACAACAATGTTTCTGAAGAAAGTGTTTGCTTACATCTCTGACCTGCAAGTTCCTGGAGGCTGGGAGAGTGTTATGGTTGAGAAAGTGTACCAGGAAAACATTGCCACATTTTTTCTTGTTTTGTACCCCTCCAAAGTTATCTGCTTTTGGCCCCTGTCCCCATGGGTTTTTTTGCTATAGGTATGGAAAGCAGCCCATCCCTAACAGAAGCTAAAACAAAGCACATTAAAAACAATTTAAAAAAACATGCACAGAGGGAAGAGAGGTGAAGAGAAGATACTGGAGAGGAAAAAAACCCAAGTGATCACAAGTGGTAAAAATGATAGAGATATAGATGAGAGACTGTGTGTTGAAAACAGGAAAACAGAACAGGGGACCACTGGCAGGGCAACCCAGCTGCACTCACTCCTTCCTTGAGGCACCCAAGAAACTCTCAGACGGGGACCAGGGGTATCCTGTAAGGAGATGTGGCAGGGCCAGGCATTGGAAACAGGTCCTACAGTCCCTCACTGCCAAATCTTCCAGGGACGCAGAATTAGCTCAGAGTGTGTGATGGCCTGCTGATGCTCCCTGCTTTCTTCTGGTGAGGAGAGCTCTTAGCACATTGTGTCTGGGTGGAATGGGTTGGTGAGGCAGTGTTGACATAAAAATGTCAACAAGGTGTGAGCAAAGCAGTCTCTCTGAATATCATGTTTTCTTGTAGAGCAGCATGAGAGAGGGTACCTGGCAAGGCTCATAAACTGGCAAGTCAGTGGTAGATGGGAATGCATTGAATGAGCTGAGGCTGCCAGCAGCATAGACTGCTAAAGTACAAGACTCATAGCTCCAATCTGCTGCAGTCCTGCCTCTAAAGCTCTAAAGCATCACTCTGAGGCAGGGAATAGTTGTGCACCTCTGTTTCTAGTGCCTTTCATGGCACCACTACATATCCCGGGAGAGCAGATTAGACCAATCTGTTTCCAAGAGTCCAAAAGTCTCTGTTTCTGAACCACAGAGGGTCTAAGGAAAGGCAAAAGCAGATAGAGCTGATCCAGGGATAAACTGACTATCAAGGCTGAAAGACGGACTCAAAAAGTGGGTTAGATCCTGGGCTGCCTTTTCTGATCCATACCATTTGGACTCTGAGACACTGTAACTTGTGCAAGAAACTTATTCTCAGCACTAGCTTCGTGGGGAAAAAGAATAAACACACTGTGCAGTAAGAAAACTCACGTATAACTTTTGAGACTAAAAATGGCATTCATGGTATTAGAGATCTCTATAACATAATTTTGACCCAGTAATTTGTGAAATTTTCTTAGCATTTTTGAAAACAAAGCCATGTCCTTATGAAAAGAAATGCTGGTTCACCTGCATCTTCTGTCTGCCTGCCAAGATTTAGTTATCAGTTTTAGTGGGGCTTCTCTCTAGTCAAGAGTGGGACAAGGATGAAGACAGCCTTTCTTAGATGCAAACTCCTGCAGCTGCTTGAATTTCTCTTGCAACTCTCTGTTGTGGAAGAGGGCTTTGCACCCCTCAGGGTGTCAGTCATTACAGGTGAGGCAGTGGAAGGTCTGCATTGACAGAAGGAAAGGTCACTGAAAAGATGAACAGTTAATACAGGCAGAAATCCTCTTTTTAGTGTTTTTCTGAAGATCTTTACAGGTGTTATAGACCATGAGCTGTCAACCTAATGGCAAGTCACTGTTAGATTGAAAGGTGGGGATGGATCTACCTTCCTCCCTGCTCTACTGCTCCTTCTGTTCTCTGCTGCATCCATCTCTCTGCTTCCTCAGGCACTGGGTACCTGGTTCCTTGCAGTGTGATAAGAGTTAGATAGGCTTAGATTCTCTGACAGGTTTGTTGCTTCTGAAAGATCTCAGAGAACTAGTTTGGGAGGAACTGAACTATAGCACCCCTTGAAGGAGGGTTTTTGCTGCTCTCACCACTCCCCCGCACTGGGCTGACTGAGAAGTCTGACACCCTGAGAGAGGAAAATCCCCTCACGGAACCATATATATCTTGTTAGCATATTTGTTGCCATTATCTTTCCATGCAGCATTTTTCTTAAGGAAATACGACTGAATACTTCACAGCCTGTGTTACGGGTCTCAGGTGTTAGCAGAATGTACCTACTGTATCTCTTTGGGGAATTCGTCTGTTGTCCATCTCTTGCACAGGCAATGCACTTGTACCCAGAGCTACAGGGGTGGCAAACTCTCCACCTATTTCTCTCTGTCAAGTGGAAGGATGATCTGAATTACCCAGTATCAACAATCCTACTCATCCTAACCTTAAATCCAAGGCAAGTCAGATTTAGCCTGGTGGGAAGACATGAGATCACTCACGTGGCTGTGGCTGCTCTTCTGCATCCTGCTTACCTGCACTGAGCGATACGCATGTTATTTTTCTCAGGTTATTCAAATGAGATCATTATGGGAATAGTCCTCTCCCCTACAGAGCTTCTCAGCAATTTAAATTTCAGTTGAAAAGGAAGTTATTAAAATGTGAAGATTAGAACTGACCTAATTCTTACAGGAAAATTTAAACAAAAGCCTGAAACTTTGCCCAATCTGTACAGTTGAGATTCAGTAACTAAACAGATGCTTGTGTGACATAGGGGTGTATGAGCCCTTGGACTGAGAAACAAGAGCCATGTCAGAATTTGAATCTGTCGACTTCTATAAACATGATTTAAATGATAAAATCCAGTGTCTTCTTCAAGAAACTTTTAGAAGAAAGTGAAATAGTGTAAAAATATTTGTTTAAGGCTCCTCAGACTTATCCTTTCTCTGAAGTATTTTCTTCTTTGAAACTTTTAAATATAACATATGTTGTTATTAAGGCTGATCTGCATGTACATTGAATAGAGAATGTACTCCAAATACTTCTTTATTAAAAAGGCACTAAAAATACTTCTCTTCACCTTCCTCAGTCTCTCAGACAACTTTATGTGAGAAAATACCATTTACAGACTGCTGTGCCTTTGTGAAGATCTTTGCTTGGATCTTTGGCTTCAAATCAACCAAAAAAACCTCAAGAAAACAAAAAGCTCAGTCTGTCTGTCTGATTATCTAGGCACCTATCTGGGTTTTATCTTCTTGTTAGTACCTGAGTATGCTCTACATAAAATCAGCAGCAATAGCACAGTCTCTGCTGAATTCTCCCTCTTTGGACTCAAACTTAAAGTGGTTTTCATCTTCCCATGACTTCACCAGTAAATTTCCCTCTTTTTCTCCCTCATATTTTGGAGAGTAAAGGCAGATTAATGGAGATGGGAGGGTATTTGGTCCAAGTTATTTTTTCTGGTGAGAAGACATTTCTAAAAAGAGAGCTGTTGCTCTGTTTCCTGAAGAGACAATCTCTGGACTCACTCAGCTGATGTCCTCTGGACACGCGATGCACCGTGGGATCCTGTGGCTGGGGCTTGCACTGTCTCCTCTTGCCCCAGTGCTGCTCAGGCTCTACCTGTCTCCTGGCATCCACAGAACTCCAGTCAGGCAATGCCACACAACAAGACCTCAGTCAGAAAACTAGGAAGTCACCATTTCATCTCACATATACTTAAGATGTTTCAGAAGTTTAAATGAGTGATTAGAAGTAACATGGTATACCTGTAAATTTAGTTACTTAAATGCCTTTCTCCCTCTTAAAAACCTCCTGAAACAATTTATATCTTATATTACTAACTTGGACCATTTATGGAATAATAATGTTTCAGCTTACATGAAGCTTTAAGTAATTTTTCAGTATGTCTATAACCCAACTCTGAGGTAAACAGGCTAAATACTATAGAAACAACTACGCTGAAAAAAAGAAAAGCAAACCTCTTGTCTTTGTTCTGGTAAATCAGAGTGATTCATACCCCTTATGAGTGGTCTTGATATGTGTTCAAAGTAAGTTTCCAGTAACACACTTCAAAGTATTTCGGAAGGGAACATGGGAACATTAGGATTCTTCTGTTCCTTACAGGTATTAGCTCCAGCAAGAGAAACTAGTCCCTGTACAGAAGATTAGAAGTCCTTATTTCCTTTAATAAAACCTTTTGCTATTATCCCTTTACCTCTCTGACAATAATTTTACCTAGTTTATTTAGCATGGAGTTCTGTGATTCTCTTGTGGGTCACTTTCACCACCATCTAGTAATTATTTTGGCTGTGCTTAGGCACAGACAGAGGATATCTACACAACTCACATTTCTGCTCTCTTGCACACACTGCTGAGCGAAGCACAAACACAAATAGCTTTCCAGATTTGGTTTGACAGGTCCAATCCAATAGAGAACACACTTGCCTACAGGTTAAATGGCACAACACCTGCTGATAATTTGACTTCCCAAACAGAGCCCTAAACCCTGGGTGAGGGCTTTGTGATGCCTGTTGAGTCCTTAAGGAGAATTTGGCACTTCAGAGTAGGTTTCACTTCCTGCAGGTACCCTACGCATAGCTGCCTGGAGTTAGCCAAGGGAACAGCTCCTGCATTGTCGTTTCTGGTTCTCTAGCATCTAAATTAGAGTTATCTGGCTTCCCTTGCTCTGAATCTGTCACTGTGCCAGGTGTAAACCAGTCTGTGGTGACCCATGCCCCCAGCCAAGAATGGCCCTTTTCTTTTGCAGCTCTGCAGAAGCATTGAGCTATCTTTCTTCAGTGCTGTGGGTAGCTGTAAGGCCCCTCACCCCAGAGTCTTCCTAATATACTTCTCCACCAGTGAGAATGAAGTAGTTCTGAGACCAGGATCAAGAACCTAGAGTTCTTCCTTCCTGGCTCTGCCATGTTACCTCCTATTTGGGAAGCAAACTTGTCTCACTTTGTGGGGTAGGCATGAAGTCCCTCAGCCTTCTGTGCCAGGACAACCTTGGCATTGCACACAGGTCTGGAGCTAAAAACATAAAAACTTTTTTGCCAATAAAGACCTTCTGGGCTTTTGATGACAACTGAACAAGGGCTTCCAGTGTGGTGAGCATGGATGTGCCTACAGGAGGGGAGAGAGCTGACATAACAGCTCAGAGCCACTGCTGGGGAAGGTCTCACTCTGCCCCTCCACATGCCCACTGTTTCTCATCCCCACCTGTATGCTCCTGCAGCTTGTTTTGTGCCATGTGTCAGAGTCTCTGAGGATGGTGGCTCACAGCTTGGCTCGAGTTCGGGAAATGGCAGGAATAGTGACTTCAGTCCTATCCCCATCTCCAGATGCCCATTAAAGGCCTTTTTGAATCTCGTTCAAGAATCCCCACAAAAAACCCCAAACCCACTGAAAATGGAATAGTAGTCCAACTCACATAGCACCCAAGGCATTTTATCTGGAATTATCTTCCCATCTAGCCCTTCTGGAGACCAGGGCTTGGGGAGGGCTAGTGGAGTCTCCACTAGTGCCTGGGTTTTGAGAGTCTAATTCTTGTTTAATAGTGATCAACATTGTTCTGTACAGCATCGTGAAACTTCCCCATCACAAGTGAGTCGTCATGTTCTATGCTAGCTGAGATTTTGCCTTTTATTCCTCTCTCAAGTTACATGGAAAAATAAATTTATTAATAACATCATAGTTCCTAGAATATAAGGGTGTGTCCTGCAGCTGGTAACCTCTGCTGTGCAAAGAAGAGGAGCAGGACAGTGTGCAAGTCAGGACTGGAGAGACCTGGCAGGACTGTGGGGTGCTGGAAAACTTGCACAGCATCTGCAGATGCACCACATATGTGGAGCAGCACTCAGAAAAAACCAAGGTTGTTAATATGCTATATGGAGAGACAATTTAAAAGCCTCCTCATAAAGAGAAAAAGTATTATTCCCAGAGCAGTAAAAGGTATTCCCTATTGTGCTAGTTCTTGTTTCTCCCACAACATGCCTCAAGCTCAAGCATTGGAGAGGTGATTAAGCATGCGTGTACCTTTTAGGTCTGCCCTGGTTCAGGGCCTCCCCCTCCACCAAGGGTGTCTGAAGCCGTGATTAGCCACCTACTTATGCAGAGGTTAAAATCTGGCCTTTAACCTCTTTCCTTTTTAGTTAAGCTTCCTGTGAAATGGGTTTAACAAATATAAATGGCATGTTATTTAGAGTAATACTTTTAATGAGGTGACTAATAAGTGTAAACAGGTACTTAGCTGTTAGCATCGGTGTATCTGTTTAACCTAACTTATTTTTACCCAAGGATTTTTTCACTTCTACGGTATTGCCAGGTTGTCAAGTCCTTGCTATCAAAGATTTCCCTGTTAGTAAGAAGCCTGATGTTGAAAGGGGAATTGAGCATTTCAGGTCAGTGTGTCAGGACGTGAGAGAATTAACGCTACCATAAGGCTCCTTCAACAAGCTCTTTTAACTGCAAAACGTAATTGTTTAAAGAGTTTGCACTTGAAAACTGGAATGTAACAAGAAATTACAACAGGGATGAACTGTCTCATTTGCCTTTATGTTCTGGGACATATAATGTTACAGTGATTACAACACTGCAGTATTTTCACTTCCTTCTGTGAGAACTTTGGGCTTCCTGCTTTTTGGCTGTTGGTCCACATACCACTAGAGATCCTCAGGCTTCTTCTCCGAGGCTTCCTGGGAGATATGAGGCACAGAGCCTAAGACAATGCTTTACATGTGCTCTGCAGGGGTGCATTCTGCCCCAGCTCCATTCTTAGGAATAAAATGTAGGGATATGTAAAAGAATAAAATCCTCTGAATGAAACACTGCAATTAAGAAACTATGCTTATACTCTGAAGGTGAAAAGATAAACACAATACCAGAAATCAGGCTATTATTGCTACATTTCTCTCCAAATGAAAGTAGCTCTGTGGTAATTGCATGACAGATCTGCTGACTGATTCCAAGAAGAACAAGGGTTTCTTAGTATTTGCAGTATTTAAGAATCAGGCTGGTAGAAATATTTGAAACTATTGCTTCTGCACATGACCTTGTCCAGAACAGAGTCACTGCCTCATCTTTAACAACACCCTGTTGAGTTACTGAAAGTTCAGAAAAGCATCAAGCTCTGTAGGAAACTATTCTGGAAGCACTGGCGCTGTCTGACAGGGCTAAAATCTTTCAGCAGCTTTACTTGTTTCAAACTGCAGAAGTGGTTCAGATGTCTACTCAGCTCCACCTACTCTTTTGGGAAGTTACAGGTGTGTTTTAACATGGCTCATCTTTGCTGTCCATTACCTGCTCTGGGTCTGGAACACATGGTATTGATATGATACTCATATTGATATGAGCATCACAGCTCATATTGCCATGATGTAGGGAAGAATGGAAAGGAAAGCCAGCTAAAGGTCATCTGGGAAAGAAACCAGATCTGAGTTCACTTTAGAAAGTCATTAGAAAGCAAATGAGGACACTAAACGGATGCAAGGGTGGGGAAAAAAGCAGAAGGCTGATTGTGAAGAGCAGGCAGTGGAATTAGGACATTCTCCAGATGGACTTTACAAGGATTAGTCCCTAAGGCCATAGTTAGCTAGACTGGCCTTGGAGGTTAAGCTTTCTCAGTAAGCTACTAGTACTTTGCCCCTGAGGAAAATGTATCAGTTCTTTTTTTAGATGACTGAAGTTATTTAAAGTTTTGGTGTTTGTGATACATCACCTTTTAATTAACTGATTATTTAAGGACAAGCCACAGTATAAGGTCAGTTGGAAACCCAAAGGCTATATTTGGACAGATTGACAGGAGAAAAGGAGTATATTTCATTTGAATCTAAAGTTGGTAATCTTTTAATTCTACCCTTTCTTGGAGTGTGAACAGCAAGAACAATAGGCAAGTGAGGAGATGTGGTTCAGTGTAGGGAGACATCCCTTCTAGATATGGACATTTAAAATTCCAAAATGTTCTGTGCCCCATAATGATTTCACAAGCATAGGATGACACTTGATGCTGTTGTCCCCGATTTATAGCTTCAAACCAAACAGTTTAACAAAGGAAACAAAAGAAATGGTTTATTGGCATTATTAGAGGCTCCAGCTGTTGATATGCAATGACACTGGTCACAGTATAATTGAACCAATTCTCCTACAGACAGTGAGGGGCCATTAGAACCTAGTTAAAATTGGGTTTTATTTTCTGTTCACTCAGAATTTTAAATTTTACAAAGTTGCTACTTGAAAAAAGCCATTTCTCCCATGTCACTAGAGAATATTTTAGGAAGAGAGTTTTGTTTAGCAAAGGCCACCTAGTTCTCATTTTTTGAAAGGAAAATATTCTATTGTAGAGTAACTCAACATCTACAGTCATAGGAAATGGCATAGGAAAATGACCATAAATAAATATGTTTTTGACTTGAAGTTTGTGGTGTAGCAGTTATTTTAATGTCTGGGGGAAGATTGGGGAAGTATAGAAGATTATATTTTTTTCTTTTTTTTTTTTGCCCACTGTTGAAATTATTAATAAAAATTTCATGTATCTATAATCTGCACTGAAAGAAACAGACAAGCATTATGTTCCTTGACATACTGCCTTCATTGTTCTGTATAAAATAAAATGGTGCTCTCAAAATTAATACCTTTTTTTAATTATTATTCAGTAGAAGTTCATAATTCAAAAGAATTTTGAGTTTCTGTACCATAAAGACTTACCTTCATTTTTCCCTGGTAAAACAGGAGTACTCTTTGATATCCCCAGTTTTGTGTCAAGCCAACTTTGATGTAGATTGAAATAAAAATTCCCTTTCATTTCAAACTTTTCAAATTGAGAATATAAAAATATTTTCTTGTAAGGAGACACTGGAACAATTAATTTAAAATCCTTATCTAAAAACCCCTGTTCATTTTGATCAACATAAAAGCATTACTTTTTTAGCAAATAAATTACCCATGCAAGAAGCAAAATATTGTTTGGATTTCTCTGTGCTCTATTATTGTTCTTCTTGTAAGTCAGTATTGCTATCCCCCTGAAGGCAGGGAGACACATTTGGGAGGTACAGGGATATAAAATAACCATTAAAAACAGTAATCTCAGGATATCTTCAGTGGTAAATTATGACCTAAAGAAACTTCTTCAGATTTCTGTGGATAAGTAAAAAGAAATAAATGAAAATCTGTAAGGTTGTTTTTAGTTACCCCTTAACAATCAATTAGTAGTAAGAAAAACAGTCAAATTGGTTCCCAGCTATGCTGTATTATGTGCTCAGCCTCGGGAACACCTTCTGGCTCATGTTTTACTCCCCTTGCTTCAGACTATATTTTCTGTAGAGGGTCCTATCCCTATGCTTCCCAGGCCTTGACTATGCTAATGAAGTCAAGAAAAACCCTTCAACAAATCCCATCCCCATTGTTCTTTCCAGCTCAGACTTTCTTAGCATTCAGCTTCCAGGACCTGGGCATGGGAGCAGGAATGCTACTGCAGGGCCTGGAGGGTGGCCGGGATTTCCCTTGGAGCCTTACAGCAAAAAAGGTGGAGACCTGTCCTGAGTATGAAGAGAGGATCAGCTGCTGAATTAAAGCCATATCACAGCAGCATAACTGATGTGCCTCGAAATCGATTACCCTGAAATTCCAGTAAAATAAGATATGAATAATGGCATCGCTTCTGCACATCCTTTACCTATTTTAAATTTTGGGGTTAATGTTTTCCACAAAAAAATTATGGTCTTTTAGTACTTCTCTTTTCCAAAACCGAATGACTTCAAAAAGGCCTTTTTTGGCCCATCAGATATTTTTGGCAAATGAAATGTACAACTTGTTTAGCTAGTCAACAAATGCTGTCCATTTGCCAACAGGGATTTAGTTTTGCCTCAAGTGATCAGTTTGTACTGTAATTTCTGGACATAGGAATAATAACATTGAACACATGTATTGTTAGACTATTTTCTCCAGAGGACTAATTAAATATAAAATTCAGATCTTTCTTTTCTTATGTTCATAATACTCATGTAATTTTGTTAAATGAAGACCTATTTACTGGAAATAAATGTTCATATTTCTTTAGTCTGTAATATCCTGGACATCTATCAGAACCACAGTCCTTGTTTCAATCCAGGGAATGTGCACAGACTGAAGTTTCTGGTTTAAACATCAAGCAAATGGAAAGCTCTTAGGTCCCTTTATGCACTTGTGTGTGAGTGTAGCTGGCCTGTGCTGCTGTGAAGAAGGGGAGTTAGTGAGAATGTCATATGGGGAGAATTATAACATAGGTTCAGGTAGTATCTGTGATGGATTCATCAAAGAAGAGATTTCTCTTCTCTTTGTTAAACAAGGGTAAACTGCAACTACATGAGGTAGCTGTACCAGTGCTTTGGAACTAGAAGTAAGATTTACCCAGTAAATTTGCTTTTTGTTGTCTTTTCCATGCAGATCTATTTCTTTTGCATGCTTGCACAGGGGAAAAAGGATGTCTTCAGGCCTAGGCACATGTGTTTTACCAGCTGCAGGCTGCTGAGGGGGCAGTGAGGGGAACGGAGCCATTCCAGAATTAACAGTCCAAAATCCATCCATGTCTGCACAAACAGCGAACTCAGAGGTGGAAAGCAGGAGACAATTGTAAATGTTATACTACTTATAGCAATAAATTATACCAAAGTGGATGAAAAAGAGATGGGGGTGGTTGGAAAACTGAAATTAGTACAGTTGAGGAAGATTATTGGCAGCACCAAAGCCCAAAGTTCCTATCTGGTGAAGAAAAAAGGTGTGGGAACTGAAAATTAGAACAAAATTTGTATATTGCATTTCAGTCCTAAATGGTGACTGAAATAATGAAAGTCTGTGTTCCCTTCCCCCCTCCCTGCTTTTTTTGGCATCTTGAGAAAAGGGAAGCTTTGGGCAGAGCAGATGTTTGGGGAATTCCCCAGTGGAAGGCCTGCTTTGCCATGGAGACTTTTCCCTTTATTAGTAAGCCTCAGTCACTGGATGATCCAAACTGGTCCAGCCAGGAGGCCCTTTCACCCATCCCATGGGACCAGACCAAGTTTAAATGCCCGGGGCAGCACTCTGCCTCTTTCTTGTGCCCCTTCCCATCCTTGCGCTCCATGTCTGCCTTCTTGCACCTTCTCCCTCCTTCTCTCCCTGCTCTTTCCCTGCTGAGTGCTGTGGCTCTCTTTCCCCAATTAGCCATATTTTTAGAGACCTACTGAATTGTGCAGCATTCACAGTGAAGGAGAGGGATTTGGTTACACCCAGATAACATCCCAGGAGAGCATGGAGTCTAAAGGAAAAGCAACCTGCTACCCCAGAGTATCTGATCTGTCTGACCAACAGCTCCAATTCTAGAAAAAGCCTACAACATTTTGTACTACCTGGTTTTCCTTCCCTCTCATTTGCTTTCACCAGGAGCAGAATGTGCTCTCCAAGGGACCAACTGGAGATTCTCTGAATGAAATCACATTTTCTCTTTGGCCCAAAATAAAGAGCTTAATTGAATAGGAAATTTGAATTGGATGTCACCTGTCCACCAAAGGGACTTCCTGCTAAAACATCTTGCCATTTCAAATGTTTTGCTATGTTTTGAAGTTTTCTGATCTTGTGGTTCCTGCCTAAGAAATACTCAGATTTGGATGGAGACATTCTCAGAGCAGGCTAACTTTTACAACCAAACCCGTGTTAACTCCTCAGTGTAGCCAGTGCGTTCTCAGGGCCATCACCTTTGGAGCCCTTAACCAAGCTTTCTGTATTTTCAAAAAGTCTTTTCATGTGAAGGAGCACAATACTTTTCACATCCTAAGTGAAAAAAAAAATTTCTGTTAGTATAGTGCCAATAACTCCTGCAGAGGAACATGAAGCACAAGGTAAGGAAGATAAATGAAGGAGAACATATAAAGGAAGAACTCTGAGAACATGAATAAAGTGAAATTCGAGTGGAAGAACAACCTGTGGCAGGTAACTTCATACACATGGAAAGTATTTGCTGATTTTTTCTTGGAGATGTTTTGATTTAGACTAATTGATAGAAAGGGATATAGGACAAAATATTTGTTTAAATGTGTATGCAGAAAGACACTGAACAAAACCAAATAAGCATGTCCTGAACACCCTGAGTTGGATACCATGTACATTAGATAGGATCAGAGAAGACAGAAGCCAGTGGTTCTCAGGCACCCTGTTGTACCATTTGCAGCTAATACAATCGCCGTGGCAGAGCTCTGCTTTGGCTGCAACTCAAAAAAATGTTTATCCTAATTAAATGTTTATAATAAACTTTAACTCAGCACTTTAGCAGGGCTGACTCAAAGGGGATGGACATGACATCTTGAAATTCAGTATTTTAGTTCAGCAAAATGTCTGTAAACTGTAAAGATTTCTGCTTTCACTCTTGCAGATCTTTCCAAGGGTACTTCTTTTGGCAAAGTGCTCCTGAGCAAGAGGCGGTCAGAGAAGAGGTGGCAGTGAGGTTGAGAACTGCCCAGGAATTTGTACCCCAACAGCAAATTTACATTTCTCTGCCTTGCTTCCTTGTGATGTAGGGAAGTTTTCAGCTGAAAACTGCAGAGGTTGCAGTCTAAACTGACAGAGATGCAGGTATTATGTTTGAACCCTAAGAAGTTTCTCTCTTCCACCCAGCCAGGAAAGAAAGTGGTCTTTTCAGTGAAATGAAACTTGGCCTGATCAGCAATATTTAGAACATGGAAGGAGAAAGTGTTGACATCAGCTGATATATTCTGAGTCTGGAGCCAGGGATTGTGTCATATCATGTGAGAAGGATAAAACCTTCTTGTCAGTGACAAATATCAAATGTTTTGTGGTAAGATCTGCTGCCTAACAATGAGATGATAATTATGAAAGAACATTTTTTTCACATTTAACCTAGAAGTTTAATATCTCCACAGAGATGTGTTCAGGGCCAATTTCCAGTCTCAGTTACATTAACATCTGTTTAGATTAACTTCATTCCAGCTTTTTGCAAGCTTCCTTTATGTTTGTAACCAGAAAGAGCTCCTGGGAATTGCCCCGACCTTGGCTTTCATTCTTTCATGGCTGACTTGCACATTTTCTTCTTCACACTACAGAGAGAAACTTTTCTGAAACCAAGATGGTTGGCTGGCATATTAACTGTGGATGCTCACTAATAGGTCATTGCTTGTGTGTTTTAGAGTAATTTGGTGGTTTCCACACCAAAATGAAGCAGTCCTCATAGCCCTGTACATTTTCTCTCAGAACATGTATTTAAGGAGAGAAAAGGAAAACAAACAAACAAAAAATTCCCTGGATGAGACTGCAATAAGGCAGTGGATGCAAAGGCTACAGGTAGGTCCTGCAGGCAGAATCCATAACACATAGTTTCTTTTACAGGGAAACAGTGCTGCTGGAAAGTCATAGTACTTCTTCTGACATGCAGTATAGCCATGTATGTGGAAGACTGTGGGAGATGCAGTCTTATCAGGGAGAATAAAATGCTAAAAATACAGACCTGTGGTGCAGAAGTATTTTCAAACGGATATATTTTCAATTCTGCCACCTCTGAGATTGCTTAGTTAAGGCAATCAAGACTTTCAGAGGAAGGGGCATGGTGGACTGTCTGAAGTAAACTTGCTCTGTTTTCTATGTTTGCTACTGATTTTGCATGCTCATTTTAAAGCTTTTTGATATAGTATGATTTTCAAAAATTTCTCTGCACTGACTGTCTGAAGACTAGGCTTATCTATGTGAACAAATAGGCTTTGAAAGTTAGACTGGACATGCTCTTGAATACCGGAAAAGAAAGAAGACCCCGTGTCACAAAACACATGTATAGGGATGGAAAAGGGGAAAAACATGTGGTGGTTCTTTCCAGATGAAATTGTCAGTAATATTGCATCCCGTGACACATTTATAGATATCAATTTCTTCCAGTAAAGTACAGTTACTAATAGGAAGTGGAAACTCCGAGTGTTGTTTTTTAGTATCCTTATCCTCTCTACAAAGTTTAAATTCAAGAACCAAGGAAAATGCCAATGTAATGATGTGTTATGCGACAGCAGGTTATTTGACCTCCTTCCTTTGAAGTTGGCTCTTTAAGATAGCTTCTTTGTCCTGCTTCTCTTAGAAAAAGTAATTCCTGTTCCCATTGTTGTCAGCACAAGCTTCTGTGACTTGAATAAGATGACAGTTAGGATAGCAGAGAGTAAATTCTTTGAAATCTGGAAACTATCCAGTTTATGAAATTTTGAACCCATAATTCAGATCCCTGGTTAAAGATGTAATTTAAACATGTGGGTTTTAGGAAGTCTGTCTTTGAAAATGTAGTTCTGTAAGCTAGAAAATTAAGAATGAGAAACAGTAAGTGGTCATAGCTTTTGTTATCGCCCGCTTCATTTTTTCACATATAGGTTGAGAAATACATTTTCACTCTGAATGTACCAGCTGTGCTAAGTGCCTTGTGAGTTTGGCCAGAAGGTGAACTGCAAAGTAGGCTTAAATTTCAGATTTTGAGTAGTTTGAGAAATATTAATAAAAGATTAGACATTGTTAGTATTAAGGAGTATCAACTTGTTTCTAAGTGCATGCTTTCCTGTCCCTGCTCCACGTTGACTATGCTTCTTTTATTAATCCCCATTGAAAACTTCAGATTTTTAACCCTGGCATTGGGAGAGGTGCAGAGTCCACTGTGTCCTACCTCTTTCTCCCCTGCTTACACCAGCCTGTATCACTAGAGGAGCTGCTACCTGTTGTTAGAAAACAAATCGTGAAATCTTGTCCTTCATTTAGTCACTTGGACAGATCTGGTGAGTTGAAAAGAAGCACTCATGGTCATCACCTCAGCAGGGCTGTTTCCCAGAAATTTTCCCTGTAAAACAACAGCAAGGATCCATGGGGGGAACCCACAGACATTAACAATTTCTTACTTAGCATCTTAGAATAACCTGCTCTTCCTTTTCTCTGCTTGTTCTACCCCAGTTTATGCCACTCTTGTGTTGTTCTACTGTCTTCTCCTTTGCTTGACTGTCACATCAAATTGGTCTTCTTTATCTTTCTTAAATGACACCCTTCAGTCCACAGAAGGAATGAGATCTTTGTCACACTTCACCCTACCCTTGCTCTGTATGCTGCATTCATTCAACTTTGTTCTTCTCTGGAAAGTAAAATCATCAGGGCCCAAACTGTTCATTTTCTAAAGCAGGAAAAGAGGAAATTCAGCAAATGTATTAGCACAGGCTGAGCACAATAATGCTCATCTTACTGCTCTTTGAATTTGCCGTAAGGCCAGTTGCATTAATATTATGGTTCTTGGTACATCTATGGATACTGGAGCCTTCCAGAGAGCAGAACAATGGGAAGCAGGAATTCTATTAATTTATCTTTTAGTATCCATGCATTTGCAGAATTTATAGCTTTTGAACTTAGATGTGTTTTCTGGTACATAGGCTTTGACAGAAGACATATTCTGTCTCTTATTTTGAGACGTATTTTTTTAAGGAGTAGCAAATGCAATTGTTCCTTCAGAAGTACCATTCACTTTATTTCTGCTCTTGGAAGAAACAGTGAAAATGACTTCTTAATTTTCTGTGCAAAACCACGTCAGTAAGACTATTCGTGTGAGCAAGATGAGTGGTACTTAACCTCAATTTAGCAGGGGAAATGAAAGTGCAGTATATAAAAAAACATGCTATCACTGGCTTTCTGTTCAGGCACTAATGCTATTTTTAGAAAGATCAAATGCATTAATTTTGCAACCTATGTCCTACCACAGAGCTGCACATCTACGTAAAGACTGACAAAAGTGTTGCTCAAATCTTTGAGCAGCTATATTGCAACAGGGTGGGAAAGCTAAGAGTCAGACAGCATGTGAGCAGGCTGGAAAAATGAGGGCAAGGTACAGAAACCACCAGAAATGCAGAGAAGTTAAACATGCTGGCAAATTTTCACGGTATATTGCTCATACTGTAGTTATCCGGTTGTGAAGTTTGTTAAGAAATGGATGTAATGCTCCATCTAATTGCAAACAGCTGCCTATTAGGCAGCTTGGCCAAAAGTTTTTAATTCCACCCTATGATGATGAAGGAAATGGGCAACTGTGGTCTGTGCTGTGTGTGAAATTTCTGAACGCTTCTTTGCAAAGTCACAAAGTGTGGTGCAGAGCTGAGAAAAGTCTTTTGAATTGACTGCAGGCTTTAATGATGCAATCTCTTCCTAGTTTTACCAGAATGTGTTTGGAAAGCACGGACCTGCATAGGAGATCAAATTCCAGTTTTTTGTCAACTTCACAAAGTTATTTCATATGAGGCTAGTGACTGCCAGCGGTGAAAGTGGTTTGAGCAAAAATTGGATCAGCTCAACTATTATGGAATTCCAGGCTGAACTGGGAGAAGGAAGCTTGGAGGGTAGGCAAAGGAAAGCTCTTGGGAACCCTTTAAATAGCTGACACGGAAAATATTGCAATCTGGTGCATTTTAGAAGTGGTTTCCTGTAAATGTAAAGTCTGTTATAAATTAAAAAAAAAAAAAAAAACAAAAAGAATTTTCGGGAAACCTTCACTTTTTTTTTCAGTGTATTAAAGCTCTCCAAATTCTTGAACCAGTGTAATTCTTGCCCACCACTCTGATTAGTTTTGAAAAACAGGTGTAGCCACTGAAATTTTTTACAGGCAGTATTTACATATGTCTTAATCTGAAGGACAAACAGTTGAGCACTAGGAACAACCGAGGATGTTGAAAAGGGGATGAAATACAAATTTTACATTGCGATGTTATCCCATACACATTTGTCTGCAGTATGACATCGACTTTCCAGAGAGAAGAACTACAACATGTATGATCTCTCTGAGCTTCTCTCTGAGCTTCTCTCTGATCAAAGTAGTGACTCCTGCAGCGTGACTGATAGCACAGAGATGGGGATACATACAAGGACTGTATGGTGGCTAGGGAAAGAAGGAGGCAACCACAGCTGGTATTGCAAAGGAAATGGTATTCCTAGATGGACGCACACATGGGCAGTTCCTGGGAGGCTTGGTTCTGAGGATTGATCTCGTGTCAGTGTCTCTCTAGTGACTTGTTTGAGCATTTTTAGTGCCAAAGAGAACTGAGACGATACAACAAAAATGCTAGAATAATTGGGATGACCTTGAGGACTGGCATAATAGGAATAGAAATTTAATAATATTAAGTGCAAAGTCATTACATTGTTATGGATTAATGCCAATAATTACCTACTGGAACTCATAATTTAGAAAGGTATTAAGAGGAAAAATATGTAGTCGTAGGTTACTGTGATCTACCAGCATGACATGGCCTTAAAGAAGACCTCTAGGAAGGAGAGGGAAGTATTGCTATCCTAATACAAAACATAGCAAAATTATCTGGATTGCTGTGTACTGTTCTGGTCAGCCATGCTCAGGAAGGGGGAATTCGAAGAGAAACAGATGCAAAGAAGGTGCAGAGAGGATTAGGAGAAAAGAACACTGTCTTCCAGGAGGAGAAGATTAGAAAAGTCTATCTCTCTTAGTCTAGCAAAATGAAGGCTATAAAGGGGTGTAATTACTTTCCAGAAATAAATGAAAGAAGTAAAAAGTGGAAAGGGAAAAGAGCTATATATATCAAAGTCCAGTGCTGGCACAGGAACAAATGTGTATAAAGGGGATCTAAAATTGTGCAGGAAAAGAGAAGAAAAGTCTTGACCATCAAGGCAGGGAGGGTGTGGAACAGCCTTTGCGTGGGAGGAACAGCAAAAACTGAGTAACATTCAGCTGAAGCTCCACTGCTTTATGGACACATTATATAAGGGTTCCAGTAAAGCCAGGAGATGATGAACCCGGTGACTCGGGAAGTTCATTCCAGCTCCTAATTAGCCTATCATTTTAGTTCCAGGATGTTGTAATCACCAAACCTAAATGTATCAAGTGAAGCATACACTAAAGGCAAGCCTATTCCTTGTATGTGAGAACTCTGTGTTTGAGTTGAGTCTCACAACAGCTCCTAAACCAGAACCACTAGTGGCATTTTACAGTGAGATGCAATGCATCATTAGCCATTGCTGTACACTAACACAATGCCTACGGATCAAGGCAATTGCACATTCACATAGCAAATTTAATTCATCATTCTTGGGTTACATGTGTCAGATAAGGGAAGTTAAAACCGGCTTTCTGATAATAAAACACCTTGCAAGAGGAAAATCTCTGTTGTAATTGCTCACAGACTTCTCCAGGCTTCTCAAATTGCTGCCACTATCATTATTTAATGTCTCACTGCATCCCACTTCTCTTGAAAGTTGCTGTTGATTCAGTCTTCTCCCACAAGGCACAGCATATTTCTTTAAGAAGATTGCAATGAGAAGTCCATTTCCTAGACTCATCAAAGATTGCAGCTGTACCTGTACTCAAGAAGTTTTAATAGGAATCATCATTATGCATCAAAGGAAAGTCCTGACAAGCATCACCAGCTCACAAGGATATATACGGATGTCTTGGCTACACTTGAAGTTTTATATTCCATTCAAATTGTATCATAACCCATGTGCAACTGAAAATTCAACTCTGCATTTCCAGTGTTGTTGTGTAGCTGATAGAAGACATTAGCTGACAGAGTCTTGGAAAATGATTAGGGGGTCAGAGCACCCATCCCATGAGGAAAGGCTGAGAGAATTATTGGGATTGTTCAGCCTGGAGAAGGGAAGGTTTCAGGGTGACCTGATTGCAGGTATTTGAAGAATACCTCAAGGGAGCCTACAAGAAAGATGGGGAGACACCTTCTGCAAGGGCATGTAGTGACAGGACAAAAAAGAATGCCTTGAAACTGAAACAGGGCAGGTTTAGATTAGGTATCAGGAAGAAAATTTTTACTATGAGGATGGCGAGGCACTGGAATAGGTTGCCCAAAGAAGTTGTGGATGCCTCATTCTGGGGAGTGCTCAAGGCTGGATCGGTTGGATGGTGCTTTGAGCAACCTGGTCTAGTGGAGGATGTCCCAACACAAACCATTCTGTGGTTCTACGATGCTACGAAAATGAGCAGATGGAAGAACAGCTTTGTTAAGGTCTAGCCAGACTGGCTGTAGACCTCTCTATTCCACTGCTTCCAATATTTTAAATCTCAGGTGGAAAAGCAAGTCTCAATTTAATGAGAAGAAAGAAAACACTGAATAATATTATCCTCATTATCAAACTCAATACAGAATATTTCAGAAGTGCAATTAACTAAATATCTTTCAGATCATAATGAATCAATAAATTCATTAACAACCTTAGCAAACACTTTTTAAACTTGAATGAGCAGGTATTTTTCATGTCTCAGTGCCTGAGTAGGTGCACTTTTTTTTCACAGATCTAGGAAACAGACTTTCTACTGGGGTTTCATTGGTATCTAAACTGATCTGAATTTCAGTCCCCTTGGTGCTTCCCAATTAGTACATGTATTCAGCAGTTCTAATTTTAAGTCATTATCTACAATAAAATACAGTAAGAGAAAGGCAGCTAAGCAGTGATTGGAAAAAAGTAGGAATCACACAATGTGAAAGAAACTATAAAGAAGATAAAAACCCCATGTTTGATCTCTGTGCTAAATAAATGTTTTGTATCTATTTTGAGGACTCTTTACAACTCAATGTCACCATGTTGTTGTGACTGAGGTTTATGGCCATTTTGTGGCTCTCCCTTTAGCTCAAAACCAGTTCTGAATCTTTCTTATAAACACCCCTATTGCCTTCTCTCAAAGTCCTTCTCAAAACACTAAAATTCCAACAATTTCTGTTATATCTTCCTTCAGCTCTCCTTTCTTGTCATAACTACAGCATCCACTGCAATAATTGTAGTCCATCAGGTGAAGAGCTGTGAATACTGTTCTACATCCTACTGCTACTCTTTCTTCTCTATTAAATGAAAATTATAGTATGAATATTTAAGAAACTGCAACAGTTTTTCATCCTATTTGTTTGTTTGGATGAGATAGCTAACTCTTCACCTGTTGTTGTTATTATTGTTATTATTATTGTTATTATTATTGTTATAATAATAATAATTATTATTTTGCTGCTTTAAAACATTTTATTATTGTCTGCAAAACCCTGTAAAAGAGATTATCTTTCTATATTTACCTTCTAGAGAGAGGTCCTTTACTCAGTTTGAGCTTTTCTTTTCTCTAAAGATGAGTATAGAGATTACTACTACTATTAAAATCTGGAATAACCATCCTTCCTGACTCACTGCTGAGTTTTCTGCCTTCTCTGACTATAATACGTGGTTCATGAAAAATGTTTTTCTGGCAGTATGGTCTTTGAGCCTTCTGGTTTCATTAAAAAGTTTGGTGTTTCAACAGTTTGTTGTCTGGAGAAGGAAGCATCTCTTCTGGTGTCAATTTAAGGTGGTCATCACAGTCTGAAACAAACATGTGAGACTTTGCTCATCAAGCCTTTGTGTGATACGCACCAGGAGGTCCCAGACCAGGAAGATCCCTTTTTGACTAAGTGTTAGATCACAGTCTTGGTTTGTGACAAAGATACCATAAAGACACAGCGTGTTTAAAAGATGTTCTTCAAAAGACAGGACAATAGTCAAGAACCAGAGAGTTACTTATTTTTCTAGGTAGAAAGTGATTGCTTTCCTAATTAGAAGTCAAAGTAGAAAAATTTGATGCCTTTTTCCCCCCTACCTGCTTCTAAAATAGTTATGGGAATATTATGGCTTGGGTAAAATTCCTCAGTTGTGCTATCTATGTTGGCTTATTTTTCAGGATTTTTAGACTCATCATACCTTCTTTTTCTTGACTAAAAATGATGTCACCCATAATAAAGTCATAACGTGTTTTTGGTCATTTCTTCTCAGTGGGAAAGGCATAGGAAATTTTTAAAGAGAAAAGCATTCTTCTTTATACTGTTATTATGTATAGATATTACAGTAATTCTAATAATTCCCACTGAAAAAAGGGAACCATTTTTCTAGTCACTGTACAGTATTTGGGTAGTTCTTTCCAATAAATAAAACAACAAGGAAGAGGACAAAATAAAAGCCATCAATTACAAGAATGCTTCTGTCTGTTTTACCTATATGCATTTTGCAATTACAAAATGGGGTTAGTTTTCCTTAATAGAAGAACTAATCAGATGTAAACATATGAAGGAGAAGGTGGCAGAAACACTTCTGGGCACACACAGATATTACCCCTGTGAACCTGGTCTAAGCCACCGTGACCGGAAGAGATTTCTAGTTTTTTTCCTTAAAATATTTGAATCACATCAAAAAGTGAGAGCATATATACCTAGGATTAAAGGTGTATAGGTTTGGATTTTTTGGGTCTCTTTTCTTCACATCACACTGTGGTAACATTCTTCCTCTCTTGTGTCAGCACTTTTGGTTTTCACTCTTTGTGAAAGTTCCTCATTTTACAAATGAGTAGAGTCTATTTGCCTTGTAAAACAATGCCTATGATGAGACCATTTTTTTTTCAGGCACGAAGCAATCTGTTTTCGATTTTGAGAATGAGGGATTTTTATTATCTGTTTAAAGAACACTCTCTGGTTGCTTACTTCTTTTCCTGATGCATCAATAACACTAATAAAAATGAACAGCCTAAGATTTGGCTTGCGCTGGAGGAACAAACAAAAACATCTCACATGGATACTTGGTATTCAGAAAGGCTGCTTTTTCTTTCCACTTTTGCAGTAAGTTTCTTTTCTTTCGTAACATCTAATGAAATGTTACACTAAAAAAAAAAAAAAAAACAACAGATTTTTTTTTTCCAGCAAATGCTCTTCACAGACATCTTGGAGTAAGCACTGTGTCTAATACCTTCACAGAGAACTTTGGACTTGATGAACTGAGAAGATCTACAAAAGATCTGAGAAAGGCTACAAGTGGCTTTGTTTATCATATTATTCTTAATAATTTTCCTGCTATTTTGTGTTCCTCCTGTTTCTTTTAGGCACTTGCTTTTGCATTATGTGCTCATGTTGTAAGTGTACTGGGTTGGACTGGCAACTGCTTCACATGTAGGCCATGTGTGGCAAAATGGGGCCTCGACAGTCAGCTGAAGCATCTATTTTCTCTCCACTCAACAATGTGAGTGAAAATAGAGATTGCTGAATGGAGTTTTTCCTCAACATAAGGCCTGTGGGCCTCTTAACAAAACATCTGTGAAATGAATTGTTCATGTGCAGACTGAATGTGTTGATTAAATTTCCAAAATTTTCTCTGGTCAATTAGAAAGCCACCTGTAGTGTATTTTTCCCTTAACCCACTGAGACGCTATTGATATTCATGAGCTACTGACTGTTTGGAGCCAAATTCTGCTTTTATTTAAACAGTTTAAAGTCATTTGAGTAGCTCTACTAAAGGTCACACACACATTGAGATTTCTTCCACTAAAGACGAATGACTGTCAGCCTTATCCAACCAAGAACAGTTTCTTCGTGACACAAAAAATGGCTTTATGACAACTTGAAGATCCTTGCACGTATTGCAGGTGATCAGGGGAAGTGCCTCTCTAGGACAAGGATGCAGGACAAGGTTTTTCCTTGTGACTTCCATCTGCCCACATGCTGGGTTCCTGATCTCTCTGGACTCAGTTTGCAGGTGAACCGCTCGCTGACCTTACAGTGGTTCAAAGCCTTTATTCGCTGCCTGTGCTAAAGGAAAGTCACTTGACTAACAGTCTATGAGATTTCATGGGGGTGAGAAATCAAAAGTATGTTTGAAATAATGAGATCTTAACCCTGTTTTTGACACTTCAATGCACTATTTCAAAATGTTGCTGTTCTTGGTGGTTTGTTGTGTTGTTCCTCAATACAGGACATGGCCATCAGGTAGGTTTGGACTTCGTTGCCTAACAGGGTGGCAAAAATGGCTGATGTTTGGTGGCTGATGTTTGGTGGCTCAGCCAGTCTGGAAACCAGACACTAACGTTTTGGAGGAAAAGTGAAGCTATCATCCTTTCTGCTATGAGGGGCAGTTTGTGACAGCTGCAGAGTATAGACTGCCATGCAATTTACATCTAATGGATCAGAAGCCACTGGA
The DNA here is from genome assembly GCA_013397795.1 of Orthonyx spaldingii. NCBI lineage: Eukaryota > Metazoa > Chordata > Aves > Passeriformes > Orthonychidae > Orthonyx > Orthonyx spaldingii. Next base: position 1,019,080 of record VZTJ01006358.1, on the reverse strand, counting down.
CACCACTGGGTGGATGCTGGAGCTCTTTACTCTTCAGCAGCTCCCATTCCCGTGGGATAAATTCAGCCCATCACGGAGGGAAAAAGTAGCATTCCCACAGAATGAGAAATCTGAATCAGAGGCAACTGCTCTGCCCAGCTTGAAGACTGCCTGTGTCTCAGCACACATAACTGGGAAAGATCCAGATGGAATCAATTTCCACAATCCAGTGGGTGACATGAAGTGGAAAACATTCAAGGAGGGTAGAAAACAAATAAACAAACAAATAAACAAAAAAAAAATCAAGAAAAACTCTTCTTGTTTCTTATTGCTCAACAGTTTACTATGGTTATTGTTCCATTTTGGCCACAGACTTGTGACCCCTCTCATTTTATTTAGTACTGCTTTCAATTCCCTTTTTAAAACAAAACAAAACAACTCAGTGTTGCTAAAGCTGTGTCAAACTTATTTATTGCTGTTTGCAAGTCTTGCATGGGCTGATGTCAGTATCAAATACCAGAGATGGATGGGACACCTGCTTGCACACACACACAGTGCTGAGCCACCAGCGATGTGCCTTGATTGGACATTAGAGTATTATATGAAAAGAGAGGCATGAGTTAAAGGAATAATTATATTTAACAATAGTCTGCATAAACAGCAGGCTTCCTCACACTAGCACTGCTTGAGGTTTTGAAGTGCTGCTGATGTAGGATGAATTAGTCTTTTCACAATCTACATAAATCTACACAGTATATCTATATATATATATTCATATCATAAAATCCATACATACAAATGCTTACATGTACAAATACATTAATATACACGCAATATATCCAGAAAATTGTGATAGGTATGAATGTCAGGAAAAGCACTGCCTGAACTAGCTTAAATGTGTGTACAATAAGACCTTCTCCTCCATACAACGGTTTCACCACCATTATCCTGAGAGCAGCCCAAGCATGGACAGGGCCCAGAGAAAGTACAACACTTTTAGGGTGCTGTGCTTGCCTTTGCAGAGCTGCTATTTACTGTTTACGTGCTATTTTAAGGATGCAGCTGTTCTAACACAAGTACCTTTGTTCCATAATTTGCCTTCTCTCTGATGGGGGCAACCTGTCCAGTCTGCAGAAGACCCTCACCCTGTTACACTCAAGACTGAAGGGAAGCTGAGCCATCCTTTTCCTGGACTGGTCCCATGTCAGGCATTTTGTTTTGCCTATAAAATGTGAGAAAAGCCCCAGTGGGGTAAATGGTGCTTGTGCTGGCAAAGGAGAGAAGCAGCCTGTGGAGATGTAGCTTTGTTCAGAGCACAGATGTCTGTGGACAAAACCTTTCCAGTTCATAGTTGCTGGTCCCTGGGAGGTTTAACAGTCTGTAGCCAGGGATTTGTCCCTGTGCCCAAGCTTGCCCACACTGTGTGGCTCGGCGTGTGGTACGAGAGGCCCGTGTCTGCACTCCACAGAGCCCCATGGATACTGGCAGTTCCAGGGCTGTATGGCTGCTGGGTGGAGTTTTTCTGGAAGACAGCTCTGGAAGTGGGTGCCTCAAGCCATCTACATCTTGCCTTAAGTCCCAGAGCACTTTTTTTCTGTTCCTGACTCAATGTGTCTCAGAAGACTTCTGGTAACAACTTGCTTTTGGCTGGAGATACCATGAGAAAATAACTCCCCTAGTGCTATTTTTTTCTGGCTCTCTCTTTCTGAGTCCTGGACAGAATTAGAAAAGCACAGTCACACCTCTCCTGCTTCAAACTGTGAATTTATTTCCAATTGTGTCACTTTTCCTCTTCTCTAGTGTATTGCAGACACCTTTGATCACTTTGTTCCCTTTTTGATCACTTTGTTCCCTGACTGGACTCTGTCCAGTGTCCCCACAGGCAGAGCCCCAGCAAGACAGGGTTTACTTTTACTTTAGACATCATCTGGCCAGCGGTGCACCCCTGCCAGCAGGAGCAGCCAGGCGCAATTCAGAGAAGGAGACATCCCAGGTTCCAAAATGTGTTGCTGAAGCTCTGCCAACAAATGTAAGGGTAAAATAATGGTATTCAGAAGATTATTTGCAGCTTTTGCTAGTGGCATCAGAGTCTGATCTCAATTACAATGAAGTAACCAGGCTAGATTTGGATCTGGATTAGACTGACCACATTTAAGTCCCTTTTAAAATTTTGCTTCTGCCACGCTACTCCAATGAATCAAGTTGTCTTGCACATAAAGGCATATTATTGTCCTGCTTCCCTAGCATCTTTCTATTTGTTTGTTTATTCTTGGGCTTATGCATGAAATTTTCACCAGTAAAATTATAATAGGCTTTTAAATTAATTTAATTAAAAAGATACAATCGTCTGTGAAGCCTCTTAAATTGAATTAAACCCATTTTGCTATGGACAGAGCATCAGCATTGCAAAGTTGGTCTAGTACTGCCCTGTAAAACGGTTTGTTTAAGCAGTTACTTCTGATTGTGCTAGATGTTTACAATTCTGGATTAATTTTCTGATATTTTCAGCTGAGAACTTCCTAGGTCTATATCTCACTTAGATGCTTTTGCAGAAGTTAACAACCTGGATCCAGCTGTTTTTAAGGATAACATTAGGGAAAAATACATTGGCAAAAAATTGGTTTTATTTTTCTTTTGTCCCTTTGCTTTTAAGAAGGGCTAGTGCTTCCTTGTGTTGCCACTAGGATTTGAAACTTGTCAGGGGGGAACAATTTTTATGTCTGGGGTGTGTGTTCTCCATTTCCAGTGAAAAGGAGATTGAATTTTGCATACACGCCACAGCTGATTATTAGAGTTTTTTTTGAGGTATTTTTCAAAGAATTATGGTCATCTGTGACCTAATCTGCCCCACCGCAATTCCTGCTATGATTAGACCCAGTTAGAGTTATCATACATCTGGGTTTTCTTGGACATATCCTCCTTTTTTTGCTCCGGAAACTTTGTCAATGCAGATTTTGAGGAATTCATATTCATACATGTCCTGCCCAGATGGTCTGAGCATGTGTTGTAAGTCTGGTGCACTCCAGAAGTGCTTGATTTACTGCACAAAGTAATTGTCCATAGTGTGAGGAACATGGTCATGATACTAGCTCAATAGGTGCTGGAATACAGAGGTATGCTGCTCTACATAGGGAATCTTGAGCGAAATGCAGAGGTTTGGAAGTGCCTGACTTGCTTACACAGACCGAGTGAAGAGGCTTGTTTCTTACACCATCATTTTAATGTAAATTTTAAGCATGAACTTTTAATGCCACTTATGCCTGTATTATGAAGATAAAGTACATTGGTGTTCAAAGTTACTACTCCTGGATTGTCCAGTTGAAAGATGGATGGTTCCTCACAGTACAGAATCTTGTATCTGATGAATATTTAAGATAATCACAGTAATGATTTTAATCTAACGCAAATACAAATTAAAGTATTACCCACAATAAATGAAGAACTGGAGACTTAAAAGTGATTTCCTGCAAGTATGCCTGCTATTTGATGGTGGTAGCAAAGCCTTGAGTTTAGAAAATATGTAAAATCCAAAAGTAAGTGGATGAAAGTATTATCTAAGGTCCCAAATCAGGAAGTTTCTGCCTTGGATAGCCTAAAAAAATGAACACAAACCTAAAGCATGTCGTCAAAAGCTGTTTGATACCAAGGCCCCTGAACAGCAACATTTAAAATTACTACTGTACGTCATTTCCCCTAGGTTTGGTTTGTGATCTCTGTGTGTAGAAGTGCTTATGTTTTGGGAAAATTTGTGGCCTGAATTATGCAGTGAGTTGGTTGCCAAGACAGCAGGTCCCATACATTTGAACTGGGTTCATACACTTGTGAACTTATTCTGGCTGCCATTTTCCATGTATTGTGTCCTAATACTACACAGTCATTAAAAACTCAGGAGGTATTGAACTGGTATGTAGTGCATTTCTTCACAGGTAGGACTGAGGCTGCTCTGGTCTTTCAGCTTAAGGAAGGAAACTGGAAGAAAATTAGCTTTGCCAAGAGTAAATCAGGCTTCAAGTCATTGGGGCTACTCTGAGGGCCAGCTGCAGTCCTGGGGTGTGGCTTACTCTTTGCTGTGTCATGCCATGCTGGTGGCCTTCCAGGCTAGGTCCATGTCAGGACAGGTACACCATCTGCACCACAGCTATATTTGGTGTCATTTAGGGGTATTTTAGAAAGGGGTTTTATTTTTGTTTGCAAGTTTGTAGTTTTTTGTGCAAAGGCTATTTCACTTCCATAGACACGTTTCTCATTTCCAAGGTAAATTGGAATCTAATCCTCCACATCCTGTGAAGATACAGGTAAAGTTGAACTGGTTATATTTGGCTCTTCCATCTCACTGGTCATTGCTCATTTTTCTTCCAAATGAAATCAAACCAAGCAATTCCAGAAGTTACCTTGAAGCAAAATTTTGGGAAGAATTCCTTTACAAGACATTTTAAAATGACAGAATATGCATATATCATATTGAATTTAACGTTTTGAATAGGATTATAGAATAATATAAAATTTCACAGTGTATCTGCACACTGTCAAATTTTCCCACAAGATGCATGTTGAGCTGGAAAAAAGGATGAGACATTATCAGTTCATATTAAATACTGGTGCCACACGTAAAACAAAAGGAATGGACTCTATCAGGTATGATCATGCTTTGATGATATGTCCTCAATAATAATACGCAGAATCGCACAATATGTGAGATAGCTGCCACTATGTAATGAAAAAAATGATGCATCATGAAAAAGGTAACAGCATAAATCTGTACAGAAACAATAAAAATGCAAATTATTGGAAACATCTTTTTGGGATGAGAACCATATAGCTTTTAAAATATGTTCATGGAGAAATTTTCCTTACAATTTATGGAATATGAGAATAAGTGGTTGACCCTACTGGCCTTTTCTCACAAACTTACATCGCAAGAAAGTTTTCCAACCTGTTCTCATGTGAAGTGAATGGAAATGAAAGCAGATTTGGGCCCTGTTTCTATATGGTTCATATTAGAGATGGGCTCAAACCAAACCCACTAGATCAGAACATTCCCAGACTTTGAGGAAGTTTGGCTCTGATTTCAGTTTTAAAATTCAGTGCTGGCTTCTTTCAACAAGGAACTAAATCATCTGAGCACTGCTTTGGGAAATTTGGATCCAGATCAGTACTTTGCAGCTGCAGCTGTAGCCCTCATTGAAATCTAGGGCTTCTTGAGACCAGTCTACGGAGGTCAGGAGAACATGAACCTCTCCCAACATCTCATCCTTGCAGACAGCCCAAGTGAGGGGAATAGTCACACTTGGGCTCTGCCAAGAAGGAGATCTGGAAGTAAGAGGTGCATGGAGAGCACATGCACAGTGCAGTGGATCAGCCCTCACAGGAAGGCTGTGTATCCCAAATCAGCCAACACTCAGGTTAGTTTTCCTGTAGTGTGTGGACTCAGTGTGAAATGGGCTGATCTTCTGCTCTTGAAGGGCTTGGTTCATACCCTTGAAAAGCAAGTCCGTTCTAACAGTTTTCTTTGACAAGTTTTCGCAGTTCCAGTCCCTGAAGTGTGATTGAGGGCTGGGATGGTGAGGGAGCTGATTGGTCAGACTGGCTAGCACAGTTGTTAGTGAAAGCTTACAAAATGCTTGATCCTCAAAAACCTGGAGTTGTGAGTCCTGGAGATTTGATGCCAGTGACAGGAAAAACAGACCTGAAGTTGGTGCTGCTGTTATACATGGTAAAGCCATTTTTATTCCTTTTAACTTTGAAGTCAGTCAAAATGGTCTAAAATGTTTGTCCCAAGTTGCCTGTGTGACCACATCAAAGCCACTGAGATGCTGAAACACTGCAGCAAAGACAGCAGGTACTTCCAGGAAAGGAATAAATATACCTCCTAAACTTGGTCCCATCGTCTCTGCCCCAGCATCATGGCTGAGCTGCAGCCATGCAGGGGAGACCCTGCAGTGATGGAGTCCTGAAGAAGAGCACAGTGATTTCCTCCAAACTCATCTGTGCACGAGGAGATGAGAGGAACTGTTGGAGACTTCAGCAGGAGAAACAGATGTGTATCCCAGGTCCATTCATTGAACGGCTAGTTACCAGTTGTTCACTAGACACATCCTTCACTCTTTCTGTAATATAAAGGCAGCAAAATGGTTTTTATTCCTTTGTTGCCAGAGATCTGACTTGACTTCACCGCCCAAGCTGTTGTTCAGCTAACAAAGCAAGTGTATTTACACCTCCATAGTTTGTCACAATGCTTCGTAAGTCTTGCATGGTAAGAAACACGTGCCTTGCAACCTTTCCATGAACACCCTGATCCTGTTTGGCCATGAGGATTCCTGAAAACTGAGCATGGCACAGGAACAAGACAGAAGATGCACTTGGGAATGAGAGCAGTGTGGTCTGTCTTTCCCCATCTTTCTCAAAACCCAGTATTTTTTGTTTACTTTAAACTGTTGCATTCATTCTGTGTCCATTTTAGCTGTCTAGATTCAAGCTGCTCAGTACAGTGACTATCTTTCACTTTCTCTTTGTATGGCATCTAGAAAAAATGGGAGCCCATTTCCAGTTAACCTTTGCTGATATTGGATTAAACATGCTTACTCTTAACACTGCTTTTAAAGAGACATTAACATCTTTCAGGTTTAAATATTGACTGTGTCAAAAGTCACTTAAACAGGTAACTCACTGCAGTGTCATTTTTCTAAAAGACAGATTTTGGCCATCTCCAGTTCTTGTTTCAGATGGTCTTTTATTCTTTATGTTAAACAACCACTTTAATTGAGCCTAGAGACCTCCAATAAAATTGCAAGCCATCAACTTTCATGAGTTCAAATGAATCAGCAGTGAGTGAACCAGTGTGGGAGAAATTGTCAGATTCTTTGAGGTGGTTGGAAGGAAACCTATTCCCCAAATAATAATAACAAGATACCTTGTGCCATCACTCATCAAGATCCTAACACCTAATCTGGTACCAAGCAAAGCTTTCAACAAGTTCCTCAAAGGGGTTATGATTTGGTTGACCACTAAGCATTTTTATATAATGTCTTGTGGAAGTGTAGCATTTCCCTAAGCATGTGGAGGTGCTAACTCCTGTTACTGACTTGCAGAAAGCTTTTCATGACCTTGCTGAAGGTTAATGGCCCATAAAGTGGTCCTTGCTGAAGCTAGAGCTGCATCTGCAAAAGGCAGTGAGTCGGAGCTTTATTTTTCTACAGCTGTTAAATGGTCATTGAAGCAGAACATGTAATATTCCACTTTCTAAATGCCTTAAATAATTTTGAAGCCGCTTTCCACTGTGCATTTTGACTTTCAAATAGGACTGGTTATGTTTAAGAATCACGTAATATGTTTCTGGGACTCTAATTACCTAGGCTGACCTCATGTCCTAACAAACTCTGGCAAAAGCTCCTTTTACTCCTTTTCTCGGTGGGACAAACTGCATTTACTGAACTGTTATTTTGTCACGTGAAAAAAGGTGAAAGGCCTGATACCTTTTATACTTTTATGATTCCCTCATGAATGGAAATTACATTAAGATGCAGAATGGAGGATTATTTTTACACTGTAGTCTATAGTAATTTTACAAGGGATATCAAAGGTATATATTAGTTTGACCTCATTTTTACCAGGTTACTGTGAAATAAGCAAAGTACTGGAAATGTGTATGTAAAAAGCTCACATAGTTAAGGCCAGAATCTGCCAAAATCCATTTTTACCCTTAGGCTACTAGTCCTACTGTCTGGAATTCCCTTCATATTTATTGCCCTGGAATTCCGTTGCTTTTACAGTACTTGAGATTTCTAGGTCTAATGCTATTAGAGTTTTACTAGGGAACAGTCTCCTGAGTAAGATCTGAGTTCAGGATTTGGCTGACATGCTCCATGACTGACAAAGTTACTGCAATTGAGCCTGATCTTCTATTTATGTCAACTCTACAGCTATCTTTCTATTCCTTTTTGGTTTTACCTGGACAAGTACGTGACTTTTTTTCCTCCCTTGACTTATCTTCTCTTTATTTCTCCTTTTATTATTATTCATCATCTTTTACAGTTTTGAGTTTGTCTGGAAGAAAACAAAGCCTTAGAGTTACAAAGCTTTACGGACGTGAGTAAGCCTTAGACAATTCATTGGTCTGCTGGATTGTGTGTAATTGATAAAAATTAGCTCAGCAAGGGTGATTCAGCTGTGCAAAATTACTCATTTGCATAAGGTTTCACAGCCTTACTGCAGCATGTAGCATATGTAATTCAAAATCAGTAGCAGTCTGAGATAAGCACTCTCCTTGATCCTGTATATTTTTTTTTTGTCTCAGGAGTCTTAAGCAGAAATATATTTTTAACAGCTTCAACAAACCAAATAAAAATTTGGAAACAAAGGCAGTCTTAAAAAACCTATCAGCAATGATTATCCCTTTTTTGTTGTAGGCACAGCTTCAGCTGAAAAGAATTCTGCATTTTTAAAAGGGTTGTTTTTAAGAAAGCTCATTGAAGACCATGGACTTTTGCAATTTAAATCTTCAGGCATAAAAATGCATTTCACAGGGTTATCCATCTAATAGAAGCTCAGCCAAGCACAAATTTTCCTATCAAATAGAATTTGATGCAAACTTTTCCCTCACATTGTTGCACAGCCACTTTGGGTGGACAGCAGGAATTACAACAGTTTTGTGCTTTGGAGCACGTTGTCCAAGCTGTCGATGCTGAGAATCAAGGTACAAAAACGTTCTGAACCTCACAAAACACTGACCTACTGGCCCTAAAGCCACAAGGAGCTAAAGCAAGTGCTCCCACGCAGAGATAGTCCCAAAGACCTGAAGGTAAGTTAATGCTTCTGATCTCACCTGAATCAAAGGGAGAATGCTCAGCACATTGCAGGATCACAGAAAAGTAACTTGTCAGCTTGGGACCAGCCTGCATAAATGAAGCCATGTTAAAAGAGTAAAGAAAATATGGCAGGCAGGGGCCAGAATAAACAATTAGAGATGGCTGAGAAGAAAAAGGGGTGAATTTTCTTTAATTTGTTTGTCTGACTTTTTTTGACTTGAAAACTTCTGCACTGATATCAAAGTGAACTCAAAATGTTTGTGCTGGCACTATTACAGTTACATCAGGTTCATTTTGTTTTACTGTAAAGCTAAGAATCAAGCTTGCAGCCACACAAATCCGTACCTGTTCTGAAAATTCAGGAATAATAATGAAGATGGATACGATTTTGTTTGTTGAAAAAGTTCGTTGTTCTTGCATTTTCCTAGAATTTTCTGCTCTTGGGATTACAGCATTGACATTTTGAAGCTTGAGAGAGGGAGGAGACCAAATGCATGGAGTAGCCATGAGACTGGATGCCATTGCATTCCCAGGAGATGAGAGAGACTATGATTTTCAAATTGTCCCGTGTGGGACATACTAGATATGTTCTCTTGTGTTCTCCAGATTGAGGCAAAATTCACAGATCCCAGGCTGTTTGTTAGTTTCATTTTCTCTCTGATCTTAAAAGAAATTCTATCTCAGTCCAAGAAAGCAAGGAAAGTGTCCAAGAAAACAAGTCTGTTCAGAAGAATATATTCCATAGAGAAATTCTTCATGAGCTGTACATATTACATAAAAGACCCAAGAATCCTCCCCCTTACACTTGCCTGGTTCCGTTTGGTTCAGTCAGTGTTCAGACAGTATGATTTTAATGCTTACTCTTGCTAATACCAGGAGGAATCCCAATATCACTGGCTTCTGTGATATCCTGCACCCTTGAATGGGAAGGACATTGGTGGGTGGTGAAAATACTGAACTTTTTCTTTCCTTTCTTACTAGCCTCCTGTACTGCAGTTTTTTGAAAATCCCTGTTTGGTCCAGGATTTCCTAACAGGGATTTCATCTTAGAGATGAATCCATAAGAAGATATGGAGGCCACTAGCTCCATTCCTGGGTGCTGTAGCCCCCCAAAGTTGGGCAAACTGCCTGGTGCCATCACTGCCCTGAGGTTGGAATGGCACTGTCAACAGGGAAAGGAGAATGCTACTCCTCTATCCCAGCAGCCCCATCACCCCTCTGCAGTAGAAGGAGATGGATTCATGGTGGATGCACAGACATGCAGTGTACAAGACTAATATTGCAGATACCTCAATATCACAGTACTGTCCCTGTGTTGCAATCTGATATTGTATATTTTGAAGACATGGTACTAGAATACTATCAGACAGATCATTGTATTTTACACAGAGATGCAATTTCACACATGGCAACAGGTTATGTCATGGTCAGAGATGAAAAAAATCGATCTTTCTCCTCTTTGCAGGGAGGCACATTAATTTTTGAAGCTATCCCATTAACATGTGGATGAGTTTTGCAAGGCTATAATGGTCCCTTGTGATGGGTGAGAGCCAGTCCCCAGAACTGCCAGCCTGCAGCATGTCTCTGCTCCAGATCCACCTCTTTCATCTGTCTGGAAATCACTGAGCAGAGGATTGATGAGCACAGTGAACCCAGCTGATAATCACTTCCCTCTCATCCTTCCCTGTGGGCAGAGGCTGGGCTCTGCTCCAGCCATTTGACTTGTCTGGGAATATATCAGCCTGGGTGCAGGACAGAGCACCTCCCTACCGGGAATCCTGGGCTGGTGTACGTCAGACAGAGAGGCTCACTGCCTCTCCCCACCTCTGCCTGCTGTTGGGGCCACCTTCCCTCTCACCAGGAAAGCAGCACGCACCAGCCAGGGCAGAGCTCTAGGGAACTTGATATGGTCCCTGTGTGGCTCAGGTGACTCGCAACACAACTGGGTAAGATGGTGACATGAGGAAGGCAGAGAGATGACAGATTTTGCTGTGGATTAAGCAATGGGCCAGTGGTGCAGCTGAAAAGAGCCTGCAGGTTACCTAGCCTGGCTCCAGTCCACAGGGAAAGGCAAACTCTGCCCCTTGTCACTTCTTGCACCTCCACTTCATCTCCTGGACCACCTTCACCCATGATTCAGCTCCATTTGTTGTCACATTCATCATCTTTGTGTATGCAAAAACAAACAGGCAAGTGACTGCCATGGAAAAAAGCCCAGTTTTTTCAATGAGAGAGAGGTGGAAGTTTTGAGACTGCAGGAAACGCATCTAGTATCTTGTCAAAAGTCCCCATTTCAGCTGTGGGTGCAGGGTTCACTTAACCCTAGGGCATTCAGGGCCTCTGTGCTACTGCTGATAGATATGCTTTTAAGAAGACCAACAGAAATGTATCACTAAATGGAAAACTTTTAGCAGTGCCATTTGAGAAACAATTTCTTCTGAGTTTTCTGGACTTGATTCTGATCTCATGCTAATGTGACAGGGATGTGCTGGTTTTATTTCGGCACAGACACACTAGACATCATTTTTTTTCCTCAGGATGTTTCTCAAATTGTCTAGTTGGAGAAGAAAGTTTACATTTGCTCTTTTTGTTCCTAATTCAAAACTCACCTCCCTTAATCTTCATGGTTTGTATGTTATAGCAGTGTGTCTGCCAAATTAAAGACCTGATGCTGTTTTACATGTACATAACTCTACTTATTTTCAGAACTGCTCCTGACTTATATGTGGAACTCCTGACTGTGAACATTTTCTCTGCCACTTTTTTCAGATTGTGTATTCTAGATCTCTCCACATTATGGCCCATGAGTCACACAATGAATGTCTAACAGGACATTTGTGTTATGTCTACAGCAGAAAAAAGACCTCAGTGGTTTCACATGAGAAAGTTGAATCCTAAATGTGGGTGGAAAAAAAGTAAAGAAAAGGGATAAAAAGATACCACCAGATAAATATAATGCATGTATTCTTTTCCTGTAAAAGATTTACTTATGCAAATAAACCACATTTTCAAATACACTTCTTGGGTTTTTTTCATACTTTAAATGGATCGCCTTGAACAAAAGCCATATTATGAAGGAAAAAGAAAACAGAAAACAAGTCTGACCTTGAGCAAATTTGGTGTGGCAATGATTCATCCTAGTATCATCTTAGTCAGATAGTCAGCCTCAGCTAATCATAAACCCATGATTGTTGTATATATGTGTGAGTGTATTTATATAAATACACATATTTATTTACGGTCACTCATACTGGAACTAGAGATGAACTCAGCCTCTCTCACACATAGCACAAATTAGTCTGTAAGACCCTGCACAGGGGAGATCTTTAAAATGCATTAGTAATTCTAAGGTGCTGCATAAGTCTAGCAGCACTCACACGCTTTTTTGAAACGAGTTGCAAGAACTTATTCCTACCCATATTGAAATCTGTCGAAAGAACAGCTCAGTGTTGCTGACTCGGCCTTCTTCGAGAGCTGCACATCTGTCTATGTCTAGTGGAACTCGAGATTTTCTTTAAACAACTGAAACAGAAATGCTGTATTCAATATGGAAACATAAAGTTTGGTGTCTATATCAGGGAAGGTAATTGTAAGCTACAGCCAATGGTACCCCTTATTCAGAAGGGGATTACGAAACATTTGTCCATTAAGGCTGCTTGTGAGAAATCCCACTTTCTACATGACAAAAGCAAACCAGGCCCTTCTGCTCCTCTGGTCAGACTGGTGAAAATGAGGACTGCTGGGGACCCTGTGGGGCTTCTCCATCCGATATGCACATCTTCAGTGAGGGAAAAAGCAAGGATTTATGAAAGCCCAAAGAACAGAGGGAAATAAAATAATTTATCCAAGTGTGAAATTAGAAAGGAGCAAAATATATTTGTTCTGGGTGTGTTTCACATGTCAGTTTATGGGCTCTAAGCAATCTAAATAATTACTGGGTTGCAAACCTGATGGCCTTAGATGTCCACATTTTATCTTACCTTTTTGTTTTTCAAAGAGGTTCAAAACTAGACAGAACATACTATTCCTCCACACTCTGTAATGTTTATGTTTGGAAATGAGATTAGAAATCTTCCAATGAAAGAGAGTTTTATTTCAGGGAGTTAAAATTGCTTATTGAGCCTGCCCTTAAATCCAGCTGCCTGACCAAACCCTAAGTGTTGCGAAGTGCAAACATTTCTGTGAGCTAGAGTTTTCTGCTACTTTCACTGCTGCAATAAGCAAGCCATTGTTAGGCAATAGGTGTAAGTGTATGAGTATATGGGTGGCTGTGTTTGTAAAGAACGGATAATACCCTTTATACAGATCTTCTTCTTAGTTTCAGCACTAAATAGAACACATTCTCTCAATCTCTTTGCTCTTTGGTTAGACTTTATCTTTGACTCACACTACTTTCCAGAAATGTTCCTATTTTTTTTTTAAGAGTCCCGAAGCTATCTATCAAAATGAGTACTTTTTTCTAAGAAAATTCTATTTAGAAAGAAGGAAGTAGAAGAGAACAAAGACAGACAGCCTGTGACAATGACTCATTATGTTCCTTATAAATTATAGCTGTGAAGTTAATGCAAATTGTTTCTCACAGTTTCAAAACCCACTATAAGACAAGAACTTAAGGCTATAGAAAGAGGAGCACCTAGAGAAATAATGGCTTTTAGAATTTTTTGTAAACATAGAGAAGTGTGCAATAAACAGTGGAGTTATTTGGAAATCACTTGAAGATGCACTAGTAGATTAATTTCATGTTGTAGCATGCAAAACTAAAACAGAATCAAACTCGAACTTGTGGCTTTTGTGGTATTTATTAAGCCTGAAATTTCTGTAATTTGATTGGCAAGCTACCATTACATGGGGCAATACTAATCAGAAAAAGTCTGAAACCTTCAGGAAAAGTGGCAGATGTTCAACCTCTAGAGTTCAATCTACTCTGACTAGCAAAAATACCTTCTTTCTCTGTGTCAGAGGTGAACTTGGTGGCATGTTTGGGCTGCAGGAGAGCACAGCACTGCAGCACACACTGAAAGCTTAGCACACCACCCTGTTGAAGGGGAATAGAAAGGCTCATGGGCTCTTGCTCTCCAAGTTGGCTCAGTGTTCAAGTGCTTTGTTGTTATTTCTATAGGAATGGGAGAGTCTCCAGAGCCAAGTGTGCACACTTGCTTTGCTGTGAAGCTTGTATATTTGCTCTGCTTCCAGAACCAGGCTGGTAACAGAGTTATTGACGAGTGTGGCATGAGCCTCAGGATGTGTTTGTGGTTGCTGGAAGTTCTATGTTCTTACTCAAGAAGATAAGATGAAGCCTTACAGCCATATCTTCACAATTACCTTCACCTGCCTACTGTGCTGGTACAGCACCTCAGAGAGCACTTCAAACCAAACCAAACCAAACCAAACCAAACCAAACCAAACCAAACCAAACCAAACCTTTAGGCAAAAACCATTATAGTTCTGTCCAGAGGACTACAGTCTACAATGAACCAATGCCCTCTGTAGAATCAATACCGTGAAGGGATACCCAAATTCAGTGACTAGCAGATGGTGGCCTTTCTTGATCTGCTCTGTAGTCACTTGTGTGTGTCCCTCAGTGGAGAAGGATCCATTAAAATTTGTAGACAAAGAGCTTTAGCCTAGTGTTCAAGTCTGCTACTCCTATACACGGCTCTTAATTGTGCAATGCAGCCACATCATTGCTATACTGGAAATCACTTTGTTTACAAAATCATTTTTTATGTCTTAGTTCTCTTTGAGGTCCAGAAAACAGATTTGGAAACTTTCCTGATGTACCTTTAAGAAACGTCTGAACTACCAACATGAGCTAGCTGAGTCACCACCAAAGTCACAATGTCCCTGAGCATACACTACAGCTGTAAGTTACAGAAGAAGCATTTTGGAAGCATTGCGTTAGTGCATGTACATATATTTGTGTACAGCCCTTATCATAGTTTCAACCAATGTGCTTAAAGCATTTATAAGGACAAACTCACTCAGATCAGGCTTTTACAAATTCTTCAGTAGTGTGACTGAATTCCAACTCATTCTCTCCTTAGATGGATAGATCTTGCAGTGTATCATAAGGGATATTTTCCTGTCATTTTAAAAAGCAAGGTCCTTTGACTTTATCTTTCCGTGAAATTATAAAGAGTTTCCTTGAAGCCATACCTTATCATGCATCCTGACCAGCACGGAAGCACTCAGTCTTAATCATTACCCATTAAGAGGTCTTTTGAGGAAACGGTTTGAACCTTTGATCCCAAGAAAACTGTTTGATAGCATATATTTTATATCCTATGTGTATTTCTTTACTGTAGCATAATTAATGGTTCTGCTTTTTCCACCAACTTCTTTAGCTGCTCATCTGTTAGATAACAACTCTCCAAGTAATGACACTTTTTTCTTATTAAGAGCAAGCATAAGAACTCTCCTGTGTTTTTGGAGATACAGCTCCATTGGCAGTAGACTGGATTAAAGCGCTATTATTTGAATATTATTACTACAGGTATCAATGGGAACATCATGTCTTTACCAGCTCCCCAGGCTTTGGGCCAGATTGTCACCCCATCTATTTCATCTCCTAGCCCTCTGTCATGCCCCACACCCTATACCCATGTGAGCTTGCATGGGGGTTAGGTAGACAGAGTCAGACCCTAGTTTTACCTTGCCTTCATGGAAGGTGAAACAATGCTGACATAAATTCGATAATGCCCAGTGGGAAGCAAGTAATCAAGACCTCAGTATGTCAGTAGATATGTGAGCTTAGGAAGGAAAGGGGAAGATAGTTTTTGGGAGGAAAATAAAAAGGCAGAAGGCTGGAGGGGAACAGCATGATGAAATACAGACAGAGCACATGATAAAACATCTCCTTTTAAGGATGATAATGAGCTGCCATCCTTTTCTATGAACTCCAGCCTTGCCATGGGGCAAGGTGGCTTCCACTAAGAAAGTTCTATGTCCTTACATCTCGGTGGTAGTGAAGAGATACTGGTGCAGGAAGAGTGGATGACTGACTTCATCTGCACCATTTCCTTCTTTTGTTAGCGTATTCTTTGGTTGGTTGTCATTCCACACAGTTCCTGACCATCCCTTTTCACTTGACAATAAGTGGAAGAGAAGTCAGAATACAAGCTATAATAAATGGTTGCATTAATGCTCCGTGCTGATGTAATATTCCCTCCTACAGGGTTTTGACAGTAATTCAGTGATTGTTTTCTGAGTGGGTTACTCTTTCTTCTGAGAAAAAAATTTAAAATGTAGATACCTCTTACATTGTACTGCCTATCCTCAAAATATATCACTGAAACTAATTTGTCTGATGACCTAACTGAAGCTGGCTATCGGTTTTCAACTGGCAGGCAGGGCTAGCTCAGTAAGGCTGTATCAATCTTGGGTTTCAACCATTTTCCTGCCATTCAAGGAGTCCACAGGGCAACTGTGTAATCGGTTCATACTTTTTTTTTGCTTTTGCTGAGCTTTTTCTGCTACACCAAATGCATTTCCAGACAAATACTAATTGTTTTTCCTGTACTACACTCTATTGCTTTGTGTTGCTGCAATTAGATGGCTCTGCACAGGGTTCATTTCTGGCCTAGCCTTCATACTTGCTCAGGAATGCCATGTTTATAATGATGCTAGTAATGAGAGTAAGATGAGATGAGGGAGTTTCTGCGGTTGGCTTTGAGGATTCTTTAAAAAAAGTTTTAATGACACTATCAGCAGCAGCTTCAGTTCCTAACAAGTGTGTTATCATGTCCAGACTCCCATCTGCTATGATCTCATGATCAGTAAACCGTGCCAAGCACAAAGGAAAGAGGCACAGCTCTGGTTACGATATGGAGAGTGTGTGACAATACCTCTTGGCACAGAATTGCAGAGTGTGCTCAATGACTATTGCTTTACCTCTTTAATATGCCCTGGCTACGATGACATATGTATGCACAGTATAACATGATCTCAAATGGTTGTAAAATTTGTTGAGTGAATAAGTGAAAAACAAGGGAACACCTGGATTCTTCTGTAGTGTCTGATCCTGCACACCAGGTGTCTGAGCCTCAGTGGAAGTAATTTACCCACTCTGAGCTTCACTCCAAGCAACATATTTTTATACCTTTATTCCACTCGTTATGTAAGAGCTATAGGGCAATATTTGACAATATAAGGGAACCAAGAGGTGTGTTTTCCACTTACAGCTTCTCCCAGGCCTACACTTCTCTGTCTTCTCTTTGAAAGCATGACCAAATATAAGAAATATATTAATGTACCTTATTTATATGTAGAAACCAGAGTAGTAATGAGATAGAACAGGAATAATTTTTTAGAAGAAATATATTTCGCAAGAATACCTAGATTGTTCAAAGACATGCTATAACTCTGCTTACCTACTTGAATATCTGTTCATCTGCTTTATTTGTTTGATTTCACACATGATGATAAGAGACAAAATTCAATGTCTTCTCTAGGAGGCTTGTGCAATTAATGGAGCATAATCTGAAGATGAATCTAGATCTCAACACCTTTAGAGAGGTGCAAGCAGTATTTAAAAGGAACCCAGAGTCCTCTTCATTTTTTTCATTTGGGAATGAAACAAATGGGAAAAGGTGCTCGGGGGTCATCTCCTCACCCTCCCAGCACAAAAAAAAAAGAATAAAGAAATAGCAAGGGAGGTGAGGAGTAGAGGGAAAACAGGATCTGTGAATGGTAAGGTGGGTATGGCACAACACAGCATACAAAAGAATGATGAGTGTTTGTGTTTTAAATGTTCCCCAGTGCAATAACAGCTCTCCTGCAGTACAACCAGCACCCTGAAGACCGGTCCCACCTTTCTATTTCATCATATACCTGCCACACGGTGACAACACTAGTCTTAAGAATGGGCAGTGTGCATACATTTGGCTTGTGCACTGTTTATTTTTTTACCTCACTAGAAACATAAATTCTAATGTATGTTTCCACATCTCTTCTTTGTCAAGATCAGAGCTGCAATTCAGCAGAATGTTTAGCAGACTAGAGTGCAGTAGAGCACATGCTAAAATTACTGTAGAAATGAGATGAAATTTCTTTCTACTTCATTCTCTATTCTTTGGCTTTGTTTTTTTCTCAGTTAGATGATCAAATTTACTAATTTCCTCTTCCATATATATGCAGTCTTTGAATGCCTACTTTTATGCACTTGGAGACACATTAAAGAAAGAGCTGCTTTGTTTAGGGCTGCTGATTTGAAATAACTTATAAGAAAACTAGAATTGAACTACATTTTTTGTAAGTGATTTTTTTTCTGAAATATATAATGTCAGAAGATCTGAAACAAGATTTGACATTACTTTATGCATAGTTTTGTTTGGGTTTTGCATTATTTTGTCTTAATATTTTCTGAAACAAGTTTTCTGTTTTATTTGTTTTGAGGCAATAATTAATTTCAAAGTTTGTCTGCATTTAATGCTAATTTTTAAAGGGATAAGAAAATTCAATGAAGAGCTAAAAATCACTAAATTGAGAACAAAACAACCCATTCTGAGTTGAATGAAAGTTTCAGTCAGTAGTAAACATTTCTGTTGTCTTGTTATTCTTCTCTGGTAAAAAATGTAGTTTCAGACTAAACCAAAAAAATTAAAATTATTTTTTTCTTGAAATAACTGAAAACTGAACTTTTGAAAGCTGTAATTGAAACCACACAAGTAAGTTGGAAAGGGAAAGATAATCTACCCACCACCAATCCAATAGTCGTGGTCAGCCATTGGATGAAAATGAGTGGGATTTATCTAAATTCACCAGCTAATGTTCTGCTGTATAAACCTGAACTAGTCCCTGAAAGTTTCTATTATAGCCAGTGGCATGAGATAAACAGTATTTTGGGATATGCACCACATCAGTTCTCTCCAGTACCTTTTTTAGGGTGGCATGGATCAGAAGTTTCTATTTCTTTCCTTTGGCAGTACAAAGCGACCAGTGGCCACTTAAATTTGTACAACTCATGCTAAGTCAAATGGGGTGAATTGAACCAATTATGTCTTTCCAAGGAAAGAGAGGTCAGGCCCAATGCAGCTGAATTATATGAAATGGAATGATTTTGCTATTAATCAGGCATCTTGTCTTCTTGCATGGATGATCAGGAAATCCAGATCCCAAGACAACAAGCTCCCTCATCACTCAGGAATATAGCAGAAAAAGTCCTCTTTGCAAGATCAGAGCCAGTTCTACCAGACATTTTAATGCTAAGTCAGACCAGTCACATAATAATTAACTTTAATTGGCACACCCACAACTGCAACATTTATCCAGTGCAGTTGAACGATTTAAAAATCATGGGCATTCTTATCTTTAAATGAAGACAGCAAAGAAAATAAACTCTAAGCAATATTTCTAATATTATCGTTGCTATTTTAGTGTGACTAAGACCAGGCAGAGGAGTCCTGGCAGGAGGTAGTGTTGCATTTTAATGTCTGGTCCTTGCAGTCTAAGTAAGTATGAGCACTGCTTATCTCTAAAATGACTCTTACTGCGTGTTATCAAACCAGTTGTCAAGGGCTGATACAGCTCTTGAGAGAACTGGACTTTGGGGAGCCAGTACCTTCTTACCTGGCTATCAAGCATATGGTCAGCAACTCATCTCCCCATGCTCTCGTGGATCAACCTGCACTGTATTTTCACTGGTCTGCTCTTCCCCATGCTTCAAAAGAGACGATGTGTCTGTTTACAAGGAATTAATATCTGAGCCAGGCTTTAACTGCACTGCTCAATGACATAAGTTCAAGAAGCAGTTTTAAACATTGCATTTAAAGCCAAACCCAAGTATGAGATAGGCAGCCACTGAATGAATATCTTTGCAGAAGAAGAATAATTTCATTACAGTTATGAGTGGTGTGACTTGTCTTCACAAAGATCTCCAGTGGCAGCAATTTTCCTCTGGGTGCAAAAGGATGGGACATAAAATACAGCGAGAAAATTGAGGAGAAAAATAAGTACTGGTTGAAGGAAGGAAGAACAAAAAAAA